>JAOBYH010193085.1:0-10316 GCA_025403525.1 Umimayanthus kanabou
AACTTCTGGTGACTCCAAACCAGCAAGATCATGGAGTCCCAGGACTCAAAGCAAAAATATGTAGTGCAATCCCTGATGCTTGCTTTGAAATATACCTATTTTTTGTACAAGCTGTATATTTTCAGCTCATCCCCATTTTAAATTGAAATAATTGTTTACTGCTTTGATAGTTTGTTAATTTCATAAATTTATCTTCCTGCATGTGCTCTTTTTTTGGAATGTCCCAAATGAACATACCCACAATGCATTTGAATTTTAAAACATATTTATTTATAAACTGTTTTTATTGTGTATTGCTTAACTAGTGTGGACTCAGCAACCACTGCCTACTGCCCCGTGTCTGCTGAGAATGTTATGGACACTGGAGGTAGGGATAATTTTAAAATATTACAATTCTCTGATAGCCATACTGCTGAGATTGTGTGTAATGTTTTGTACATGTAAGGCCTGACTGATTTAACTTCCTGTTTTACGAAAATTTTGGCCAAAAAATCAAGATCGGAGGGCAGAAAAAATAAATAAAATCTGGGAATATGTCAACCAAAGTAAAATTTAGTACAGTAATAACAAAGCTGAATTAAACTGATAGTTTTGTTTGTTGACATTGAAATTGTAAGAGATGTGACAGACCAAGCGTAACAAGTGTTATTTCCAGACAGAATGTCACCAACTGGCGCAATGGAAAATTTGAATTTTTTTCTTGATCTAAAACAAAAGATACAGATATCAAAATACTTCTTTCTCCACCAGTCCGGGAGAATGAACAAATTTAAAATTAAGAAATGACGTAGCCATTTCTACGTCATGTGGTCTGAAAGCAATTCCATGACCTTCCAAAATGTCTACAAGATTGTTGTATAATCGGCAGTTGTTCTTCATGCTCTACTTCTTAGGCCTCTTGTGATGCCATTAGAGTGGCAAAGGCATTTTGCTTGCCTTCCACGGTGTCTGGATTTCTTGGGGTATTAGTTCCGTCATCCTGCAGAAAGAACTCCAAGTATCGGTGACCAAAATCTGCAATGATAATGAGAGGCATGTCCAGTGAAATGGACGTTTTGCTGCTGGCTTCATTTTCTGCCAAAAACAGCTTGATTTTTGCAGTATCGATTATTACAGCTTCAAATTTGCTTAGTACATCCGATGCTGTCCTGAACGATGCTGTTCTAGACAGTTGCAATTCCACCAGCTTTTTTGCATAGACCTTTCCTCCTGATGCCAGAGAAACACAGAAATACTTTGACATGATGGCAAGTCAAGTGTGTAATCTCCCGCAAAAATCCAACTAGCCATCAACGTCTTGCACATAGTCACTGTTGTCTGATCTGGTTGATTTTACAGTTGCAGAGTGAAGTTTTGAGCTCGAAATGTCTGAAACAAATTCTAACTTGTTAGATAAGAAAAACCTCAAGGGGGATGTTTTTTTTTTATTTTCAATTTCAAATCACTGATCTTTTTTTTTCAATTTCCAAAAAATCAAGTTCGCTAGGATCATAAAACAGGAAATTAAATTGGTCTGGCGTAATTATTTTTTTCAAGCTGGAAGCAAAACAACTTTTTCAAGCATAGGGTTCATTCCTTGAATTTGTTTTTCATCTTTCATTGACTTGAAAAACCCTTGAACTTAGGGCCTGTTTACCTGGTAGGAGGGTAATCTTCTTAGGGGGCACCCTTCTGTACTATACATTCCGGTTTTGTTTGCATGAGAGATGGGTCACCCAAGGAGGGGATGGGGGGTGGGGGGTCACCCTTCCTGCTTGCTGGGGTGACCCTTTTAGGAGGGGAAAAATTTGGGTTTTTTTTTTAATTATCCAAATACTCAAGGTAGGGTCACCCTATTTTTTAGCAGCTTTCTGACTCACTGTTTTGACAAGCTTGAGAAAAAAGGTTTGCAGTATTTCAACTTTTTCAGTGTTCTTCCATTCCATACATGTTGAACTTGTTGACATTGTTGTTTTGTTTTCACTCGCTTCAAGTCAAATGTATACTTTGCATTTATGTTGACTTTATGAACTTTAAACTCTTTAACCAGCCAGAATTGAAAGCTGCACATGATCCTCTGAAGCTGAAACAGCAGAAACTGAAATGTCCAAAAGACACAAAAAGAAGCAAAAGAAAATCTGGTAGCGAAGTCACACAGACACTCGAAGTTTTTGTTGGCTTCAAAAGTTTTAGTGGCTTCAAACTGAAAGAGGAAAAAATAAAGCCGCAGAAGAAGTTGAATATTCAATCTCTTTGGCTTCCTCTCTTGTAAAGATATATGAAAACCAAAATTATATGCATTATTTATTGCATGTTGTACAGTTGACTGGACTTGAACTGCTGGAACAGAAGGCTTATTAGCTTTTTTCATATTCTTTAATTGATAGTAAACTGTATCAAAACCGTGTATGGTACTTCTTCTGAACACCAGAAACAAAGCAGCTGCCATTGCAAATGGATATGCTTGGAAATTTGGGTAGAAAATAGTGACAGGGATATGGGACCACTTGTCAAACCTTTGCCTTGGGACCCCAACAAGCAGGGTTATGGAGTCCCAGGATTCACAGCAAAACTTTCTAGCACAATCCCTGGCTCCCTGTAAACAGCCCCTTGGGCTTTAGCACAACGTATGTACAGTCATACTTTTGTTGTTTTAGTGACTTTTCTTAAAAAGGTCTATAATCAACCAGAATGCTTTGCAGACATGTGTTTAACCTCTCTCCATTTTACATCTATGAAAATTCTGCCATGATTACAAGTGTGAAGCTGTGGTTGATGGTATGAAATCTGGTTCAATCGCATCTAAAATGTAGCCAACGAAGAAATCGTCAAGTACTAGTGGTTCCCTGAACTATCTGGTAATTTAATTAATTTACTGTAATGAAGGCGTAAGATTACAATAGCACTGTTTCAAAACAAAAGTAAACGGCAGCAAAGGATCCCGGTTGATTATGGGTCTTTAAAAGAGTTGAATACAGACTGCAAGCTATCCAGTAAGAAAAACAAAATTCTCCCAAACTATTTAAAAGGAAAGTATGGATACCGTTTAGGAGAATTTAGTAACACATATTTCCAGCTGTTTCAGAACTTCCTCCTGGTACAATGGTAGTGGTTAGCAGTGCATCTGGTGCTATACCACCAAACACGCCTCTGACACCCATCACGCCTGGTACACCCGGCACGCCTGTCATAGGCCAGGCCCTCACAGTTACAATGCCTGTACCGGGCATGTCTGCAGATAACAACATAGATCAGCGCAGAAACTGGTGGCACATTGAAGAGGTACAATAATTTATTATACAACGACATTTTCTTGGAAGATGCTCATATTCAAAGTACTTTGGCTTTTAGATTTTCGATGACCCTGAAAACTTGTTTTCAACATTTTGTGTTTTATTGTC
The DNA here is from genome assembly GCA_025403525.1 of Umimayanthus kanabou. NCBI lineage: Eukaryota > Metazoa > Cnidaria > Anthozoa > Zoantharia > Parazoanthidae > Umimayanthus > Umimayanthus kanabou. The sequence goes on from JAOBYH010193085.1 coordinate 3,381, forward strand.
CTCTTCCATTGTGATTTGGAAAATTTGAAATAACAATGTATTTATTGACCAGTTAGCCCATCAATTGAAAACACAATCATGTTATGTTAAATTAACTACCAAACTGACACTCAGTTAGTAGAATTTCACAAAACATAAGCCAGCATCTTTGGAAGAAAAGTCTATGAAAGTCCTTGAACTTAGTGCCTAAAAGTCCCTGAAATTCCTTGAATTTGCTACCTGAAAATGTGTGCCAACCCTGGTTATCAGTCCAAGCAGATAATCTTCTTATTGTTGTCGGGTAACTGTACAGATTAACTACATGTAGATGTTTGTTTTTACCTAACCCTTACTCATAAATAGTTAATCACAGCCACTGGTAGCAACAATAACAACACTTTATTTTAGTAGGGTTTGTAATTACAATAACTATGAAAAAACTTGTACTCTCCCTAACGGCCCTAGTGCTAACCTAGCACTAACACTAACAAGTTAAAACCTAAGTTGAGACTAGTTAAGACTAAATGACATTAAATTTAAGACTACATTATGAATTTTCTAATCACAGACCTTCTGAAATCCGGATTTTTTTATCGTACAGGAAACGTTTGGCTTTTTGAGTTGTTTAGGCCAGTATGGTTCTCAAGAAAACATCAAAATTTGGAGGATTGAGTTGTCTACTCAAGTGCTCTAGACAAGCGTTTTTTGTCAAAAAAGCTTGATGAATTGATGGCCATTTACACTTGCTGTCCATGAAATGCACTTTTGCTTGAGAAAATCTCAATTTATTGACAAGAATAACTTCTTTGGCTTATTTTTCATGGGAGCAAATCTTCCAGATCCTGATTTTCCTTTCGCGACTGTGCACGAATCAGGATTCTGGGTTTATATGATCCTGCCTAAATAGGGACGCTAGATTTTATTAGATAAAAATGTGGTTTTTTGGAGAACAGTGAAAGAGAAGTGTTACAGGGCTTGTCCATCTCATTTCTCACTTGTACACAATGTATCTACAGATGGTGAACTCGCTGCTCAGCACAGCACAGCAGCTTAAGGTGATGGTTGAGCAAGCAAAGCTACAGTCGGAGGCTGCTAAAGATGCTGCAGTCGCCCAGGCCAAGATGCAGGGAGAGGCAGAGAAGAAAGAGGCAAGTGTTTCACACATAGTTTAGCAGTTGGACTGAACAAAATACATGTAGTATCTTGTGTTTCTGGTTGTGTACCCTGAAAAAATGAAGTACATGTAAGTTTAATACTAAAACACAGTCTCATAAATATTTCCAAGTTTTTCGAAGAAAGGTTCGAGAAAGTTCCTGAAGATTTGACTGACTAGTTGATCGTTAATTAATTAATTGTCTTTCACTTGTGTTTGTTTTCCATTTGATCAGGCCCTGGCCCAAGCTAGAATGAACTCCCTTATCCAGCTGTCACGAGCGCTGAACGAGGCTCGTGCTGAGAAGGAAGCCGCGGTTGCCCAGGCCATAGCACAGACCAAGGCGGACCGGATGGAGGCTGCAGCTGATGCGAAGGAAGAACAGCTCATCAAGGTCAGTTTGTAGTCCAAGTTGTATGTCCTGGAATTCGTGTGTTGATACTTTCGTTGGTTTCTTTCATTACACCATTTTGCTGGCGAATCACAGGGTTCCTACGGAATCTTAAAAAGTCTCATTTTTGATTTTGCCATTTTTAAGCCTTGAAAATGTCTTAAATTTGCCAAAATTTATCGTTTGAGGTTTTAAAAGATCTTAAATTTTGTTCGAAAAATTTATCGTTTCTCATGGTCAAGGTTTGAAGATGTATGCATGTAGAAGGAGGTTGTTTTGTTTCCTTGTTTTATGCCATAATATTGTTGCAAGATGAACAGCAGTTATAAGTTTTATATAAGTTGTCCTGTAAAGTGTAACTTTGAATAAAAGTTTGAAGAAGAATTGTGTCTTAAACTTCCAATTTCGGGTCCGAAAAAGTCTTAAAAAGGTCTTATGAGATTTTGTGAGTTTCTAGCTGCAGGAACTCTGGAATCAGGAACACTTGTGCACTCTGGCTAGACGATTTCGAAAGTTTTGCATTTCACTTCCGGCTTCTTTGAGAGGAAATAGCTTGCGAACAGCTTGTCGGATCACGGCCAACTTTCTTTTGTTAACAATAACTTTTACAAAACAAATATAAGAACGAGACTAATTGCATCAAACTTGTGTTTTTAGAATCGTTACATCCCGCACTTGGTCAAACCGCCATAATGAAAGGAAATAATTCGCGCGACGCATATGCCACTATTGAGATCCTTTTAGATAAAGCGTTGTTTTAATTTAATGTTAACTATTTCATTCTCCTGAGAAATCGGAAAATTTGGGACCTTTAAAGTAGTATTTTGAGAAACTTGTTTTTTACCGTTTTTATTTTCCAGTACTTTTGTACTGCTCGTTTTACTTTTAGATCAGCTTTATCTCCTTCATTACGAACACCGATCACCACTATAGTAGCAGATAAAAGTATGTCGACCTTTGTTCTATTCTGGGTTCAAACTAAGAGAAACTACCATTTCAATCCCTTGCTGAGGCCGGTATTCTCGCGTCAATGGACGCCAGTCAAGAACCGTAAACAAACTTTTGTTTTAAATTCCATGTAGAGTTAAGCACCACAATGTTTGTTTTGAGTCCATGTTCTGAAGAAGCCCCGTTTTCTCTTTCGTTTTGTGCCATAACGTCAGTACGATGGACAAGATGGCTGAGGTGTGTTAACAGTCACGCTGTACCTCATCAGAGAGTTTTGTGCACCGACGATACCGTCGTAAAATTCCATGTTCCATATCTACCGCCTAACAAAAGTAATATTCCTGTTAAAGCCCCCCGGATGTAAGCTCATTGAATTCATTCCAGTTCTAATTGCCTCTTTCTTTTCATTGTTTGTCGTTTCCTTATAAATACCACAAGTGAAGCTTGGAACAATAATTTTCATCGTACTGTAGATTCTAATTGAGCTTTACAGGTATTAAGAATGTATTTTAAGGGCAGTTTTATATGTCATGGTATGTTCGGATAGTATCTGCTCATCTCGATTCTTTCTTTTTATACCGCCTGTAACCTCCCCCCTCCCCCTCCCCCGATATAAGCCCCCATCCCCGTTTACAAGCCCATCCAAAACTCCTTCCGAACTTGTATAAGCCCAGGATATTAATGTGGTATTTTACGGTATTCCCTTCTGTGTCTTTAAAGCCGTTGCAGCGGACCATTCTCCCTGTTAAACACAGAAATACGATGATCTTATGTAGTTTACAGACAGTTATACTATGATGTGTTTTCTCAGGCGTACAATGGCGAGGAGACCAGCGAGCAGTGTGTTGAGGACCCTAGTGGAGATAAAGAGATGGTGGAATGAAAAACAGCACTCACCCACCTGGGGTCGGATACGTGTACAAAGACCTCTCAACTCTCTGTGACTGTGGCAAGCACATGTACAGTACTGGGTGGTTGTGTGACCATTGTGCGAAGAGGGACGAGAATTCCTTGTTTACCCACAGGCAGGATCTGTGGTTTTTACCATTCACTTGAGACAAGACGTGGCCACTTGTATTTAAATGAAATTCGTCATATTTACCAAACAAGCAAACTCTAAAGCAAGATTTATGTGTACTTAAGGAATGACAAAAGATGTTTCCAGGGGTAGGGGGCTGGGGATTTTTTGAAGGAAGAGGAAAATTGAGGATTTAGGGGTTAAATTATTTTTTCGTTCCTGTATATTTGGTGTTTTTTAGAAAAAATACAATAAGATGTTTCTCTGGGGTAGGGGCTCTGAGTTTTTTGAATACAGACTTAGTGAATCAAGTGTTTTTGTTCACAGTTCACAGTTCTTTGTTTGTAGGCATGGGACGGGAGAGACCGGTGTAGCATCAGCACTGCTGTAACCAGTACCGTTATTTGAGAACAGTTCAGCTCTTGTTGTTTGTTGTTGTTGTTGATATAACTGATATATTGTACCAGTCCAGTGAAACCCCACCTATCTGGCCCCCTCCTCCTATGGTCGCTGTGGGCCAAAACCAGAAAGTTGGGCGTAGTTTTAAACTAAAGAATCCTTAGCTACTTGCACTTTGCGCTTTGACATATACATATACATGTATTTCTTAGTCTTTACACTTGTGTGGGCAGGGTGCGAAGTATTTTGTGTTAGAGTACGTTGTTCTAAATACATTGCCTTTAAAATTTTGTAATGAACTGTGGGCAGTTGTTGTAACAATTTCTACTTCAGAAAATTTTTCCATGATCCGATGCCGGAAGGAGGAGTAATTTGACTGGTGCAATATATAGTGGATGAGTAAGAGTAACCCTGAAGTTATGTGGTTTAGTCAACCTCATGGCGTTTTTGGCCATGAAAACAAAGAAGTATTTACACGTAAACTAGTTCGTACATTAATATATTGGATTCATGTCTAATTACTTTGTATCTGGCATCCCTTTCACCAACAGATTTGGAAAGCGCTTTTGATAGTGGCGCAGATCTTCATTTCTTGCTCAGTTGTTAAGTCCGTTGTTATTCCAATTGTAAACCTTCAGAGTAAGCCATAAGTATGTCATCTCAAACCCCACCTCCACCACCACCACTGCCACTATAATGTACTAGATTATTTGTTGAGCAAGAGCCTACGTTCTCCAGACGGCACAGATTGTTTGACTTCCGACTCACGTAGAATAAATATTTCTACGAGTTCTATATTGCAAAAGTGTTCAAAGGAGTATGTATAGTTCTGCAGATTTTGCGAACACGTCTTCACTGTATACTTTGGAACTGTCACAGGTTAGTTTTCAACTTTTCACATTTACTCGATCAAGTAGTTTTCTAAGCAAGAGGTGTACAAGTAAGTGAAGGAGGCCTCTGGGTACGAGATCGATGGTGTTTGTTCCTACATCGAGTGATTGGACAGCAAACTCGTTTGGTTATGCAAGCGATGTCACTTAGAAGATCTCCGACAACACTGGTGTTCCATTTAACCACATTTTCGGCTTGACCGATTGTAATGACAAATCGATCAAACCATTCTAGTGGAAATTTCCGAAACAGACTCGGGGGTGCGGAAAGGGAGGGGCTAGGGGCCTTCAGCTCCCCTCCCCCTGTCCTTCCCTCTTTTTCAAATAATACAGAGAAAAAGAAAAAAATCTTTAGCACCCCCCTCCCGTCCCACTTCGAGGCTTCAAACCGGACATTTTGGTTCAATTGAAAACGGCCATGGTTAGGTGAACATTTGTTTTCTCAGTTTTGCCTTTGATTAACTGTACTGTAGATAAAGGACTAATGGCATTTGCAATACTCCGGCTCTGTAAACTTTGTACGTTGGAGTTCCCCTTGTTCATAGTTGTATTCGGCAGATGGATTTTACATCTGTCTTTGGATTAAGTATCACATCTATTTAATAATAAATATTGCAGCAAAGATGCTGAAGAGTGAAACAAACATTGCTTTTGTGGTTGCCAGCTGCCAGAAAGGTCTGGATAAACGATGGTTGGGATAGGATTTCACGGCTAATCCCCCTGGGAAACTTGGGGGAGGAATTAAGGGCCTGCGGTATACTTGAACGAAAAACTCGCCCACTGAACGCTTCTCATTCCCTTCCTCGCTAAGAAACCAGTCTAAGGGGCCTGTGTTCTTAGAAGACGAACGTGTAGATATTTAGGTACACCTTTTATTTCAGCCGGATGCCCCATTTAGTCTTACTTTTTATTGCTCTTCTCGAGAGGGACCCTGATAGTCTGGTAAACGCTAAAATACCTACAACAATGTTTTTCAGGGTTGCCACGGTCATTGAAAATCCTGGAAAGTCCTGAAATTGGAAAAAAAATTCCAGGCCCAGGAAAGCCCTTGAACTTGGGTTGCGGTCCTTGAAAATCCTTGAATGGGCATAATTTTCCTCCTTTAACTGCCAAAAATAATAAAAAAATTAGCTGTTTGTCTCAACCGGATATAATGCCTTCGATGTAAACAATGTTTGAAGCAAATCTTGTAAAGCTCATTGCTGGACACTAGAAAGCTTTTTAATATAGTATGTTCTATTTGGTACAGAAGGTCCTTGGATATGATCGGAAAGGTCCTGGGAATGTTGTTGAATTTCACATGCAGTTAACAGTGGCAACCCTGGTTTTTAAAATCAAAAATTTCGAAGATATACACTTTATACCACGAAATGTTTAAAACAAAATATTTAAAAATATAAATTGTCCTGAAGCCGTGAAGGAAAGCAAATTACAGATACGTAAGAAGTGGTGCGTGTTTGTTAGAAACAACACAGCCTTGATCATGAAATGCTAGTTGAGAAAATTCAGGTCTCACACGTGGGATAAAGATGTGAACTAAGAGTAAAACCATCGCTGAAAAGATTCAAAAGTTCTCTCTAAATAGTCCACTTCCAAGACAGTTTGGAGACGAACATATTGTAGCAACGTGGTATTGAAGTTGAGTAGATTCTCGTTTATGACGACTGTTTCTAAACCAAAAGGTACCGTTAGCAGGGTGGTCTACACGGTGGGTGGGCCCATTTCACGGCTCCCACGGTCGGGGAAAAGTCGGTGAAATTGTTTTTTCAGGTCGGAGGACCGTCACGTCAGAGGGAATTTTATTCTATTTGTTTTTATTTATAAACTTTTATGCTGCTCACAAAAAAAGGAGGAAAACCCCAAGCAAAAACAAACTGGATGAGGGGCTGGTGAAAGGACTGGTAGTCCGGTGAGGCCAGCCCTTAGCTAGATAAAGTTTAAAACATTACAGCATTTACAGATCAAAAACTGATCATGTTACATTTAAAAAATGGTCATGGAATTTTAAAATTAACAACAGAAGATCTGCAGTGGGAGCAGATAGTTTGGGTCGGGGAACCTTAGTATTTTCCCCAAGTTATCGCACGCGGGGGGGGGGGGGGGGGGGGGGGGGGGGGGGGGGGGGGGGGGGGGGGGGGGGGGGGGGGGGGGGGGGGGG
>JAOBYH010193196.1:0-10316 GCA_025403525.1 Umimayanthus kanabou
CTCCCAAAAAAAGAGTCAATTATTTTTGCTTATATTTATGAAGAAAATATAGAGTTTTCATACGGTCTTTCAGCTTTTATTGGTATTTCTTTTGAAGGACAACACTGATCGAGGGTAACGTTCCAGTTTCATACTTAAATTGACCAATGTTATACTATTTGCAACCATTTTAGGTGTTGAAGCTCATCATAAAAGAACGAGAAGGCTTAACTCTTGCCAATTTTTTTGAGGCTGGGCGCTTATTAAATTTTCACCATTTTCAGCTACACATTTCCAGCAAGTTTATCTACCATCAACAAAACAAGAAGAAAGAAAACTGCTCTTACTCCATACCGAGTATTTATGATCCTTATTTTGGTTGGTGGGGGTGGGGGTGGGGGCTTATTGAGGTTGGGCGTTTATTAACTTGTTTGGCCATCAGGGTGGGCGCTTATTGGAAGTGGGCGTTTACTTGGGGCTGGGAGCTTATTCGAATAAATACGGTAAATAAGATACAAAATTTTATGGATAGGGTTTTCCTGCACGAGGAAATAATCACAGTGTTTCTATCAAGCAATGGAGTCAGGTTTATGCAAGATGGCAATTTTGTTATTGTTATCTAAAACAAAGTTCTGGTTCAGCATATCTAGTACAAATTTAAAACAAACTTGATATTTTGGAAGAAGAAGTCAGAGTTGTCTCCAGACCCCGTTGGTGTAATTTGAGCAAAAACTGTGAAGTGTGCGATTGAACAGACCCTTTTGGATTTTTTGCGCAGCTTTGAGCGAAAACTAATATTGGATGGAGTTTCTACCCTGTCAACTTTGTGTAAAGCAACACATTGGCATATCTTATTGTACTGCTATACAGTTTCATGTGTATTAGTTATGGCTGCATTGATATTTACTGATATATATATAATCCATGCACTGTGAGTGTGAAAAAACGGATTCAACTTTGAAAATTGCAAGTTGCACAACAAGTGATTGCTCAAATAAGTTGGCTGTGCACCAAATGTCTGTAACAAATCCAAATTAAACACAGTGAATTGCAGTTTTCCTTTGTCAAGAAGAAGCCAGGTCCAATTCTTGGAAAGTTATTCAAAATTATTTTTCTCAGCAAAGAATAAAGCTACAGAAAAAGTCCATCGCTGAGAACGCGATCCAACACATGGAAGTTTCACTTATTTTTCACTTCAATCTGCACTGCCCAAAACGCAAAGATAGAAAAACCATTTGGTTGCCAAGGTGACAATCAAGTCCAATTCAATGAATTTCTTATATTTATCAGAGGTAAAGAATATATTTTAAAATGAGTCATAACCTTTTGAAACGAATTTATTCCTTAAACAATAAAGTTTGGGTGTTTGATCTTAAAAGTTCTCGTACAATCTGTGGAAGTCTCAACCCTACGCCTCTCTCTCAGGAGAGAGATTTTTCCTCGTGCCGCTTTTGCATTTTGGCAAAGACTGTCATTCGGTCAATTAACCAAGCCTTTGTCCAGATACCCATGTATCTACGAAAATTTTTTTAAAAAATTCTACCGTGGAAATAGTTGGGGGGGGGGGGATTGCAACAACCCCTCCCCCCGTCCTGACAGCAGAAATAAACAATTTTCCTAACTTTGATTTTCCTATTTTTTTCCTTTTAATACAATGATTATGTTCCTAAACTAATTGAGACATAAAGTAGATTTGGTCCGGTGCTTTACTTTCAAACTTTAGGCTAAACTGAGTTTAGGTCGACCAATTTAAAGCTCAAACGAAGGCTTACCATACAAATTCTCTATAAATCCGCGATAGCTTTTGAAAAATCGATATTAATTGCATTCCCAAATTAAAAGCCTGATACAAATACTTTGGTATAATACTTAAATATTAGTAATTGTTTTGTGTAGTCATAGTTGATAGAACTAACTGGTTGGGAAGCTCAACAAACTTCAAAGGTAGTGTTCAAAGCTGTTCAAAGATATATTACGTCTTCATGAGAGCTGTTTAGCTTTTTCTTACTTTTGTATCAAAAGAGACCCAAGGTCACGACACAAATCAATTAATTATGCAAATTTATTAGCAATTAGAATTAAACAATTTATCGATTAATAATTATGACCAAGTGTACGATGTACACGCAAAGTTTCAAGTCAATCGATAATTATTTAGCTAAAATATTGAGAGGGGGGATGATACAATTCCCCCGGCCCCCCTCCTGAGAGGGAAGCGGTGGAAAAATACCACCTGAGAGAGAGGGTCTAATGATGTTTCAAACTCGTTCTTGTGCAATCGAATCACGATAAAATGAACCCCGATAAAAAACGAAAGTAGTTTTTTCAGCCTTGCAAAATTACGGCAGTTTGTATGAAGTTGAAGCCCAGTTTAACAAAAAACACAAATTCTCGTAATTTCTGTGTAAGTCTAAAGTATGTTGAAAACTGCGTCATTGTAAGTGGAACACCCTGTATACTGAACCCCGATAAACGGAAGTAATTTCTTCAGCCCGGCAAGCTTACAGTTTTGTTTGGAGTTGAACTCCAATTTAATGAACCTTACCATGTTCATAAAGCCCCAATATATCCAACAAAAATTGGAGTCCACGCTGTTAAAAAACCTAGCCTTTGTATTGAGGTATTGTGTTATATAACTCTCTCAATGCTTTTCGAAGTTCGCGCAAAGCTTTTAACGATTTCCCCCAAAAGTTTGAAATTATCACTGAATTTATCTTTTTTGATAATAAAAAGAACATTGTTTTTCTATTTTGTTTTCTATTTTGCGTTTATAACCAGGCACTTTCAACATAAGAACTACTTTTCATAGCCTATTTTGTTTTTATGATAACCACAAGGCATGGCGAGCTCACTTTAGTCGCCATGACTACTGGTAACAGGATTTGTTTGAAAGGTGCCAGTGGTCATCTCTTTGGGTATGATAACAATGTAGGGAGCACGTGACTGCACTTAGTTGAAATCTAAAATACTGCTCAACACATATACTAAATTTCAGGACGAACAGACGTTGCATATCGAAAGTGCTGGGGAAGGGGTCCAAAGCTCCCACTCCCCCCACACAAAGTAGAAACATTCGTGTTCTTGTTAACCTTAGAAGGCACAAGCCAAAAAAAGAGTTACACGAAGGCATGGGGGGGGGGGAGTCAATTGGACCCCTCCCCTCTAGTTTCGACACTATTCATCCGATTGACATGACGTTTGGCACATATAATGAGCTTCCTTTGTACTTTCAATTAAGCGTAACCACGTGGTGTCTAACTGGTTTCCATGGCAACCATAGTTACATAAGTTACGTCACAAGCAGTATGTAGCGAAAAATTCAAATTTCGTAGTCAACACACAAATTGCGTGTCTTATTATGATGACGTCAACAGTTATGACGTCACCTAATTAGCGTCAAAAGTTATGTTAACAAACAAAGAACAGTTGTACCAAAGCTATTGGTAATCGTTCAGGCAGCAAAAATTTAAAGCCAAAAAAATCGAGAGGGGGGAGACGTCAAGTTAACCCCCCCCCCCCCACCTTTTGCCTTCTAGGATTAAATGTGGCTAAACTTTTCCTTATTATAGAACAAAGAGCTGTAGCCAAAATGTCTGGTTTTGAAAGATCGCACTACGTATTTCGCATGCAGCTGTTTTGAAAGAGGTTTATTATGAAAACTGCAAAACGCAATTTTATGTTATCACAAAACCAAAGGGATTTGCCTAAACTTGAATTTTGTTAGAGTCATAACTAATAAGCAGAAGGTTTTTTCTAAATGCATGCCATGGATTGGCAATGACCACCGCTGGCATCTCGGTGCAACTTGGTTCATAAGGGTATTACCTTTTAGTGTACATGTAAGCATTTTTGGAAATACCTGTAAATATCACATAATACTTTCAACTATAGTAATATACTAAGGGTGTCTGTTTAATATCTGAGTCGTGAACGATTTCAAAATTTCTCAAACAAACTTCCATTGGTCTCAAACTAAAAGAATACATAAATAAAAGGGGTTTTTAAAAGGAGTTTTATTGAATATAAAATAATTCATGAGTATGCTTCAGGTGTTGCTTATAGTTTGATAAATGTCCCTTCTAGATTACGGTGAGTGACTTATAGAGGGATATATACACTTGTCCAGCGGAACAATACCAAACGTCCTCTCTAATACCAAACGATCTGAGTTCTTCCAAAGAAAACTGGAAATAGTGTCCTAGTATCTGGGCGAGGCAAACCTTCTGGTGGCTGAACAGGACGGTCCTTGATCTACAAAGTCTGGAGCAATTTGAGCATTCCGTTTCCATAAACCGAAACAATTCCACAGCCGGCAGTTGCAGCAAACACTTCGTTCTTCAGAAATAGAACTGGAGCCAATAATTGAAATTGTGAAAATCCTGGTTGGCATGTCACTCCACAATTCGATTCATTAAGTGAAAGATATTAGTGTTCACTGATTGGTTTGTTAATATGTTCAAACTTCCAGACTCTTATCATGAAGTTGTTGATACACTTAAAGCAATTATCCCGCAATCTCTTCGGAGCATACAAACACACCACACACAAAGAAATATTTCGCATTAATGATAAGCGTAATAATTCATTTATCAGAAGGTAGTTTTATTTTTAAACACAGCTCTTGAGATGATAAAGGTTGATATTGATGTCTTGCTTGGAACGTGCCGGCGTGTCTTCCACTTATCAAAGATACGTGATGTGGTAGCCCTCGTCTGCCTTGTATCACATGTTCCTTCAAATTGCTCTCCAACTGGCAAGCAAACCGATATGGGAAACATATAAGAGAATGTTTCACATAGAATTGTCGACAGTCAACATGCCTCGCATTCGCTTAAAATACATCAGATATACTTAATAGTTCAACACGTTTGTTCAAACAACTAAGTGTAGGTGATGATAACTGTTGCAAGTGTAAATTTATAATTACCGGTATTTTGGACCACCAGATGTTAACTAAATTTGTCCTGGAAGTTGATGTGGTCAATAACAGATAAAGAAAAGATGTCTATTTATACTGAGAAAACAAAGGGAGGAATTCATTTAGACTTAATGCTTTATTTTCAATAAACAAACCCCCTTGCCAATGATTGTTTTCCCAGGCAATTCGTGACCATGATAGTGCATGTCTAAAATTGAGACGTGAAGAAACTCTTACAGAGACGGCACACAGGTGCATGTTCTCACAGCGTCGTCTGCAGGGGTTAACGCTAACATATTCAAGCTCCTTCATTGGTAATAGAGCACCGATATATTTTATTTTAGTTCACCGACAGAGTCACGTTTTCGATTGTTTTATCTGTTCTCAACTAGCCACGCACGCTAGTGAATATATACACAAAATTCTGGCAGTTTAATACTTTGTAGTTCTCAGTTTGAAGGAGTCGAAGAACAGATCTGTGACAGTATTTTTACTGTCAATGTGAGTTTCTACTTGAAGAACTGAAGGCCATTTTCCTTAAAACGTTTCAAGACCAGCAAGACTACTTGGCGTTATCATTTAGCACCTTCACCGCTCGATATTTGATATTCATCATCGCATTATGGCTACATCGGAATCAGTACACCACAAGAAGTAGGTATGATCCGAAACAGTGATAAAGATGCATGGACTGATGGAGTGTGGAATTTATATAAGAATAGGTCATCATCGCAAAATCTGCACTCGGAACAAGTAATCCACGAATATTTGATTTTTGTTGCTCTTATACCCCACGTTTTATATTTATTATTAAATGTTACCGTATTTTGCCGTGTATAAGTCGACCCCGTGTATAAGTCGACCCCCCATTTTGTAGTCAAAAAATAACCATTTTAGAAATTTCCGTGTATAAGTCGACGCCCATTTTTCACACTTTGCATGCTTACCTAAAAAACCTTAAATTTAAGAGTTATTAATGATTTTGGGGTGTCATTACTAATTTTTCTATTTCTGATCCTTGTATAAGTCGAGTGCCATTTTTGGGGGTCAATTTTTGGTGTTAAAGGGTTGAATTATACACGGCAAATACAGTAGTATTTTACACCAAAGTGCAAACATATTATATATAACAATTACATGGTAAAACTCAAAGGAAGTAATTTCACTTTCCGCCGGTGGTGGGCGGGGGGAGGGGGGTGGTAGAGCCGACCAACTGCACCCTGCCCTGCCGATGTTCCTCTGCTCAATCTGTTTGCGAACGATCGGTGAAGTTGATTTGCATTTAGAGGACTTATATATGATATAATAAAAGAAACTGGTTTGTGTTAGTCCATGGTATCATTGGTAGCACTACCCAAACCAACAACTACCAGTTAAAGTTTTCCCAACTTTGTCGCTTGTCTGCGCTCTTTCCTGTATTTATGCCTGTTGAGGTGCCTATTTCGGTGCCCACTGCTGTGCCCTACGCCTGTGTCAAATGTTGCATCTAATGAATTAACTATTGACTCGTTCATTATTGATCGCCGGGGGAAGGAACGAGGGCGGGACGGGGGGAGGGGTTGGTCAGAAAAGCGTAGGGATGACCAGTCAACTTCTTTAATTAAGCTATGGCAGAATCAGGCAAATATTAGGGTAAACAGAACCTAACATAATACTTGTTTTAGAAAAGGCACCTTGTCATTAGATGATAATTGTCATATACCCAATAAACTCTTAAATATTAGTTATTCAATGATTATAACTTACAATTGGCTTAAAGAATATTTTTGTATTCTGCAAATATGTGGAAGTAATGGCCTTTCTCTTTTCAAAACATTGTGTTTTCTTAATATAGTCAATAATTTAGGCGAATTAATTAAGGGTGCTATTGTTTGACTCTCTTCCGGAAGAGGAGTTCTTGGAAAAATTCGGAAAGTCCATTCGATTGACTCGGTATTCCTATTTCGGAAAACTTGGAATGTCTTCCAAGCTTTCTGCTCCGGGGAGCAGAAAAGTTGGAAAAATCCAGAAAAATGACAGCATGTGACGTTATCGAAACTCAATCCAAGGCGGGAAAAACAAAATGGCGGACAGTGTTTCGATCGTAGAACAGAAAAAAAGGCCATTCATGGAGCCATAATGACACTCCTCTGTTCAACTATTCTGTTCAGGTATTCAGTTTATTCATAAACTGAAGTAAATCTAAAATAATTTTAAAGAAAGTATCTTTTTCTTTTCAAATGCGTACACTAGTTCACCCCCGCCCCCAAAATTGCTAGAAAGTGTTGGACTTTGAAGCACTTTCAAAACGATTTCAAGATATTTTTCTGGGTTTCGTGACTGAATCAAAAACTCATTTCTACTTTATTGACACTTAATGCTTATTTGTGCAGCAGAAAGGAGTTTAGAAACCGGCTAATGGTAATGGCCTGGACTGTCGGTGGCAAAGAATTGTCCTACTTCACAGGTTTTTTCGAGCAGAAACACTCAAAAGAATGACCTCAACCGTTTCATATTTGACTCAATAACGTAAAAGAAAGGGTAGCGTTTTGGCAAAGAAATAACACCTAACCAGCTCTGGAATTCTTTGTGAAAACATACTGAGACATATATTCCAATTATTAAATAGCTGAAAATATACACCACTGTCCCAAAGTTTCAAATCTATAAAGCAACTGAGAAGCTTCATTTCAGATCGTCAGCTGCACTTATTCAAAATAAAGTACCAAGAGATTTAATATTAAACTGAGAGATATGAAATACTAAGCATCGGATGTAATAGTTCTTGATGAGGACTTAAACAAGCCTAAGAAGGAAGAAAAACTCTGAATCAGTTTCGAAAATTGACTTTGAGACAATGTCATGCACGTTCTCCAAACAAAACTCTAAACAATTCAGTAAACCACCTATCTATAGGGACGGACCATTTCATTTGTTGGGGTGAAGGCGGAAGAATGCTTTGTTTGCAATACTTTTTTTCCCGTAAGTTTTGTTTGCAATTGTTTTTTAGCATTTTCCTCTCTTAGTTTTTTCTAATACTATAACCTTGTTTGATTCTTTTTAAAATCAGTTCTTCCACTCATCCCCTGGCAAAAGCAAATGATCAGTCCCTAAGCAAAATTTATTTTAAAGATAGAATTCCATGTGGCAGCAAATTAATTAACAACTGAAGTTGATAATCTGAGTTACTTAATTTAGAATTAAAATAAATTGTATCAGAACAATCCGTACGTAAAATGCGGTGATATGACGTTACGGCCATAATGCCCCAAGTTTGAATACTTATTTAAGTTTGTTACGCCTGTGATTTGAGTTGCATGCATTGGTCGACAACATCCCGGATGTGGAGGTACTGCCATCAGCCCTGGGTTCCTACAAGGTACACCTCTCATGACTGTGTTTCCACCTGGGTTGGGTTCGTGAGCAGGCATGCGTACTATCATCGGTAGACAGTGGCCTTCAGTGCTCCACTCAACTTCAGAGCTAGAACAAGAGTAGCATGGAGATAAGGACTGCGAGCGCAAGGTTGTCTGGGATACCTGTTGTTCGCACGAGTTCACGACTCTGTGATCGTAGCTTTTATCAAAAGTCTCGTGTTCATATGTTAAATGTGTTTTGTGCATCTTTGCATTCTTTCTCCATTTGGCACGTCTATTTTTGAACCATATCTGAAAGAAAGATTTTAGATGTAATTATAATAGTCAGACAGGATTATTTTGTCCATTTTACTTTGCATTAGTAGCAAGTCTGTCAGTCAATATTTCCTAAACAGTCCCAATTCTTTCAAATCTCAACCTCAATTTAACTGCACTGGAACGGGTGCCATACGATAATAAATATATCACAGGATAGGTACACAATAACAGCAATAGACAACGCCGAATATCCTGCGATATTAGTGATTAGGGGATCGGTTTAACTGGTTTTAGATAATCAACTAGTTTAATTTTATTAAAAAAACAGTTTAACTTCAGAATAACGAATATTTCTATCTAATTTTCTGACGAGAATGTTCAAAATTGTAAAAAACTTTCCAAACACTTTTTCGACAATTTCTGAAATTTTCCAAAAATTTTCTAAACTTTTTCGAACAGAAAAAAATGCAGCGAGACGCAAGTTACATAATCCTTAACTGTGTAGTACAATCTAAAGAATAAAGAAATCAAATATTTTATTAAAACTAACGGCAAAGCCAATTAACTTTCGAATGGATACAGAAGTGCTTCGTTTTAACTTGTGAGTGTAGAAACTCTGTTAATCAAGGGCTTGTTGTGATGTGTCTCCCACCTGCAGAACTGCAAAAGGGGATAGGCTATGGAACCTGGGATTTGATATTTGTGTCTTCTCTTCGAGATGTTGTAAATTGAAAAGCGTGTCGTATTTTAGGATTGGAGACATCACCAATTCTTATTTTGCATGTTACATAGTCAGATCTAGAGACATTCCTAAAGTACAAATAGTACCATCAATCACACGTAGTTTATGAAGGACAATGCAATTACGGACTGAAGCACGCTGGGGAAACCAAAAGACGTTTAACCCTCGAATGTCTAAGCAGTAACATTTTTAATTTTTAAAAAAGTAGGGGCGGGGGGGGTTTTAGAGATCACCAAATAAAGATTTAGATTCTCATTGATATTATTATTATTATTACTATTATTATTGTTATTATCGCTACCAGTATTATTATTATTATTATTATTACTATTATTATTGTTATTATCGCTACCAGTATTATTATTATTATTATTATTATTATTATTATTAACACTAACAACTAAAACTTTCACTGATACTGATCATGAAACGTTGGAAAGAGGACTGTTTTCCAAAAATGACAAGTAACAAGTTTAGAATAAAATGGATACTGATCAGCTTCTGTTGGAAGTGAAATAGAAGTAGAGCTTTAAAGATTTTTTTCTGCCGATATCTTTGCTGCCAACTGCGCCCCAAAACATATTGCAAATCTCACTTGTACTCGAGCTTCAGGTAAGCTGGACCTTGTAGCGATATTTTCTCTTAATTCAAGATCGGGATAATGAGTGCGTTCAAATGCACCCTCCAATACTGCGATCTGCTGCTGGGTAAATGCAGTGCGGGCTCGTCGGTTGTTTGTAGTGGCGCTTTCTTGGCGTGCTTCAAGTATGACGTCTGAGAAACACCAAGAGTACAGCTATATGTAAGTTACAAAAATAACTATTGCCATAACCATAACCTTAACCATAATCATAATCATAACAATGTTGTGCTAAATCGTACAATACCATACCAGACCATATCATACCATGCTAGTCCATAATAGGCAGGTTCAAACTCTGGCATAACATGACATAGCATAGCATAACATAGCATAGCATCGCATGGCATAGTATAGTATAGTATAGTATAGTATAGTATAGTATAGTATAGTATAGTATAGTATAGTATAGTATAGTATAGT
>JAOBYH010193307.1:0-17417 GCA_025403525.1 Umimayanthus kanabou
ATTGTAATCTTCCCAATCAAGGTTAGATCTCTCATTTTCCAGATATTTAGAAGCTTTTCCATCTTAGCAAGTTTCTCCTTAAAATTTAACTTATCAGCTTTTTTCTTATCATATGAAAAGTAGATACCTAGGGCTAGGATCGGTTCATCAGGCCATTTGAGACCAAAGGGTTTTTGTTTACAATCTTTCAAACATCCTAACCACAGTGCTTCTGTTTTGCTTTTATTTATTTCAAGTCCGGAACAACGTGAGAAGAGCTCGATTTTGTCAAGTAAAAGTTTTGTCGATTCTAAATCTTTTAGGAAACAAGTTGTGTCATCCGCATACTGACACATTTTAATTTCTTTCTTATTCACGGGAATTCCTTTTATTTGTTTGTCGTGTTTAATGCTTTGTGTCAGCAATTCTAAGCCTAGTATAAATAACATAACTGATAATGGACAGCCTTGCCTCACTCCTCTGTTTAAGTTAAAGAAAGCAGAAGAATACCCATTGTTAATTACACAGCTTGATATGTCTTTGTAAAAGGTGTTAAACCAGGCAATTAGGTCGGAGCCAAAATTGAATGTTTGTAAAGTTTTATGAAGATAATTCCATTCAATAGTGTCGAAAGCTTTTCTGAAATCGATAAAAAGTGCTATGCCAGGAATGTTTTTTTTAAGTGTAAACTGCATTATGTCATTTATGAGTCTAATATTTTCGCCTATAAATCTTCCTTTAACGTAACAGTCCTGTTTGACTTCGTCCAATAATGTGAGGTAACACTTTTTCTAATCGTCTCGCTATCGCTTTTGTGGCAATTTTATAGTCTATATTAAGTAGCGAAATTGGTCTCCAGTTCTCTAAAAAAGCTAACTTTTTATTTTTCTTAGGCAAAAGAGAAATTATGCCTCGTCTTTGATCTATAGACATCTTTCCTATTTTTTTGCTGTAATTAAAGCTTTCAATCATGCACGGTGATACTTCTTTCCAAAAGAATTTATAGAATTCGGCAGTTAGTCCGTCTGTTCCAGGGGTTTTGTTTAATTTAAAACATGTAAGACTATTCAGACATTCTGATGCAGAGAGGTCGCCTTCACAACATTGCTTTTGACAATCACTAAGCTTAGTTACATTTTCGTCTCTGAAAAATTCATCAAAGCAGACTTCATCTACATTTGGAGTTTTAGATGTGTAGAGAGTTTCATAAAACTTTCTTTCTTCTTGTAGAATAGTTTTTTGTTCTGTTATGAGTTCAGTTGGCGTGATTTGTACCTTAGATACGTATTTTTGAGCGTAATTTCGTTTTTCTAAGTTGCAAAAATACTTGCTGTTACGCTCCCCGTCTTCGTACCACCTGGTCTTACTTCGCAGTATCGTTCCTTTAATTTTTTCTTCTAATATTTTGTCTAGTTTCTGCTTCAGAATATTGATTTTACTCTTTACAGCATCATTAGCTGTCTGATTGTCCATTCTTTTCTGACAAGCGTTTATGACTTCTAATATCTCTTTTTCTTCATTACGTTTTGTTCTTGCTTTCCGCTTTGAGTACCGAATGGTGAATGCTCTTATTTCCATTTTTATGAGATCCCACTTTAAGCTTTTATCCTCTATGTTGCAGTAGTCGATTTTGCTTTGGGATATGTTTTCTTTTAGTAATTCAACGTATTTGTAATCACTTAACAGAGACGCGTTGAATTTCCAGAAACCTGGGCCCCGTTGTTTCTGGTAATTATCTGTTCTGATGCTGCAGGACACGGCTGAATGGTCAGATAGGGGCGCGAAGAAAATATCACATTTATGTATACTAGATTTGAAAACTTTCGATACGAGAAAATAATCTAACCTGGACTGAACTTTTAGTGCTTTATCTCTCCAGGTGAAGCTTGTTTGCTGTGGAAATAAGTCTCTCCATACATCGCTTAAATCGTGTAAAGACATTATCTTTTTTATCTCATTTATAACACTTGTTTTGACACCAACCTGTTTTCCACCGCTTTTGTCAAGTGTTGTCAAAGGGCAATTAAAATCGCCAGCTATAATTATATTGTCACCTGAAAAATCTTTCAATCTTTCCTGCATGTTTTTAAAGAAGTTGATTTGATTTGTATTATCATTTGGGGCGTAGATATTTGCGCATATTATATCCGTCTGTTCGATTTTTGCCCCCATTATCAGAAACCTTCCTAGTGTATCATGTATTGTCCTTTTTATCTCAATATTCAGTTGGTTTGGTTTTATCAGAATTGCGACGCCTTTACTATGGTTTGAACCGTGACTATAAAACAATTGGCCGCCCCATTCATTTTTCCATTTGATTTCTACTTCTTTTGTACTGAATGTTTCCTGTAAGAATACGATTTGTGCGTTTTGTTGATGTAGCCATCTGAAAATTTCCCTTCTCTTATTACTTTGATTTAAAAACCTCTTACGTTTAATGAAACACAATTGAAGTTCAAGCTATCAAGATTCATCGTGATTTACTGTTATTTAAAATTGATTGACATTTAAATTTAACTTCTTCCAAGTACTGCTGATTGGTCTCAGGAGGGTTCCTGCTACAAGTGATGAATTTAAGCTTAACTGTGTATGATTATGTAAATTTGTTACAGCATTTAAGCTGAAAAATTCTAGCAATAGTAGCTCACCATAACTTGCAAATAATGACTTTACGACGAAAATGTCAACGCATGACGCAGATGCTGGTACACAATAATAACACAAAAGTAAAAAAACTGTACACTTTCTCAAAAATGTATTCATTTGATAACTGCGCGTTGTTGGTATTTTAACTTGGTATTCGAAAGCAGCAAACTAACTTTCGTGTTCGAGCTATCGCTTGGTTTCTTAACAATGGAACTGACTATATAAATAAGAAAATCCGATAGATACACACAGATAGATTTTCTTTTATATTATAGACTAAACGAAGCACACACAAGCAAATGTTACGTTTACATATGTACAATTTTACCGTTGATGATTAAATTTCCGTTTCTAAACGTTGCTCTTGAACCTTCCTTCACGGCTTGTGTCATTCTCGGGATGGCACTCTTTCTCTTTATAAAGTCTGCTTGGGTAAAGTCTTCTACAATCCTCACTTTAAAGCTGGAGTCGGATTCCCTTCTGCGTTTGGCTGTGTGTATCACACGGTTTCTGAATGGGCGAGAATAGAACTTGGCTATAATTTGTCTCGGGCGTTTTGGATCTTTTTTACCCGTACGGTGCGTGTTTTCAATCTCCGCTGCGGCGTCTCCGAGACCAAGATCTTCCAACAAGTTTGCTACGATGTTGAAACAATTTTCCGCTTGCGCTTCGGGGACACCATTGATTCTCACATTGTAGCTTCTCGAATGCCTCTCAAGACTGTTTATTTTTTCTTCCAACGTTTGAATAAGGCCTCCCAATTCTTCTTTGCTGTGCTGAACTTGTTCATTCATATCTGTTCTCAGCTCTGCCACAGATGAGTGGGCGAACTGAACGGATTCTTCGATATCCGCAATTTTCCTGTTGACATCATCTCTCAGGTCATCTAGCTGACTAGTAATATGTTTCCTTAGCTCGTTCACCTGTTCGGATATCTCGTCTTTCACGACTGCTCTTATTTTTTGGAGAAGATCTTCGAAGTAGGTTTCGTCGCCATCTTGGATATTGGTCGGTACTTTATCTTGATTGATTTCTGCTGTATCGCTAGTTTTAGCGTGGTCCTGGCGCTCTTTTATATGTGACTTGGCGTTTCGTGTTCTTATTTGACTCATCTAGACGGTGATAGACACAAAACTTAAAGAATTGGTGGCGAGTTTTAGTAACTTTTGCGGAGCTCGACAGAAACACGTCCTCACTCTGTCTTGCGCATGTCAACCTCCTTAGTGATATAGTTGCTTGTTTTTGTGAATTGGACAATTCTCCGTGTTCGTATGCGGCATTAAAACTGTCGACAACTAAATTGCGACCAATGGCCAAAAAGTTTTGTAGAATTCAGGTGTGAGGCCGTCATTGCCTACATGGGCTTTTGCCATTCTCTAAAGATACAAACACACTTGTGCATTCACTCATGGAGATAAGACCTTCACACGATTGTTTTTCCTCTTCCGAAAGTGACGGTACGTTGTTTCTTTGAAAGAACATGCTTGCTTCTGTAGAACCAAAATCGAAATTACTGCAATGACTCGTTTCTTTATATAAATTATTGTAGAACTGTCTCTGTTCCTGAAGAATTCGCTTTGAATCTGTAGTTTCACTGCCATCATTGAGGCACAGTTTCCGCATGTGCTTTTTTACAGCATTTCGTCTAGTCTTTGTAGCACTTCATTTCATTCGCTGGCAGTTATTTGTACTGTGACTTCGTTTTCTTCAGAGTCCAGGCTTTGAGGCCTGAACCTCTTCTTATCATTTTCTGCCATCAAAAATCTTAACTCAGGCACGGAGCCCCGAAGAACACGTCCTACATGTAAGCCGGCATGCACACGTTAATATTACTCACTGTTAATATTTCACGCATTCGCGGGATTGAAATGCAACTAAAATACTTATCCCCCATTTGAAAGGCAATTGAAAAACACTGGTTTATATTATAGCCAACACACATCCGAACACTCAACCATTTCTTGTCAGGTTTTCAATAACATGGTTGTTTAACTGACTTAACATACTGTTTGACTGGTAGCAATTTCTAAAACTTTTACCAAACGTTTGTTGCTATTTCACTAGTTTGATGGATTCTTACTTAATTTTCAAACATTTTCCTGAAGAAGACGCCTCCGGGCTATTGGCTCTCATACGTTTTTTCACAACCCTCCAGTTTTAAGTTTGCTCGTGAATCAACACCAAACACTTCAACGGCTTCAAAATAGAAAAAATAAACAGGTTATTTTTTTCAAAATTAAAGTTGAGACATTAAACTGGTTGTTGCAAAACCTGCTTCAACATGACCTGGGGAAAATGCTAATAGTAGAGGAGGAATATAATTGCTTTGCCGGTTTTGGTTTTCTAAGGAATAAATCTGCCTCGCTTGTTTTTGACTGTTTAAGTTCAAAACATAACAATATCGGATATTTGCCAACTCTAGCTGTGCCAGAGACAGCTGCATACACACTAGAAATAACTTACTTTATTATCTTCAAAGATAATTATCCAATCATGCCCTCTGTATGATATTGAAGTTTGGTCTTCTTTGAATTTGTACGTGTCAGTCTTTGATAGAATTGTGATAAAAATTGTACACCATACAGCTGTTGCACATATTCTTGAAATAGAGAACCAATTACTCATCCATAGTAACTCGACCACTGCGCTGCACAATTGGCAAGAGAATCCGATTCCTCCGCATTAAACCGACACTCAAACAAACAGACACAATCTTTTTTCCCTTTAGTTCTATTTGCAATTATTTCTCAATAAAAAATGCCATGACTGGTTCATTTCAACAGCTACCAGCTTAATTTCCAATTTGTGTTGCTCTGTTTTGATTTTAAAACTTCAAAGATACGAGTAGAGCTCTGAGAGTTTTGGTGCTTCTGAACTTGTCTGAACCATATGAAAATAAATAAATCAACCATCAAGGCATTATCAGTTCTGTCGGTGGTATCACCTGTGGCGACGGTTGAGCTTTGTTTTGACACCATTCAGAAGTAAACCTAAAAAAGACTGATTTATCTTAGGCTTCTGTTGTCTATAAAAAATCTAAATTTCAAAATAATTTTTTTTCTGGTATCTTATTTTCTTCCAAAATTAGATATTTTTAATCCAATTTGCAGACTCTGACTATCAACAAAATTAGAAAAAAATTAAGTGTTTGTGAAAAGAAACTGCCATATTGATATCTCTTCGTGGACAACCTACATGCATTATCGAGTTTGTCTCACTGCTGTGCAAACGTTTTCTGTTGTTGCTGCATTCTTCTTTTTAAAGCTCTCAATTCAGATTGTATTTGGACTGGTATATTCCATCTTCGAAGCAATCGTTTTCTGTTAGCGTTGTATTTTTCTATTCAAAGGTCAATTTAGATTGTGATCGGACTGGTGCCTTCCTCTTTCGAAGCAAAATGTTTCTGCTATCGCTGTTAATCGTTATTAATAATCTTGATTTGCATGCCGGTTAGTTTACGTGTTTCTTATCACTAATGAACGTTTAAACAATTAGCTGATAACACCTCTGTACCTAAATACGTGAAACTTTAGCTACACAAACCCGCTAGCTCTAGAAAAGACTACGTGAGGCCGGGCAATGTTATAAAAAAAATCCCGAAACAATTATTAAAAAACAAGTTGCGCTTATTTCCGGTTTCCAAAATCAAAAGTGTTTATCGACACTGACGCCAATCACTTGTTTTAATTTTACAAAAAACCACAAGTTATGAATTTTAGACACTACACAAGAAGAAGTTCTGTTCAGAGCTTTCGGCTCGAGCTGGAGCCTTGATCACTGTTGATGTGATTGTAAAATTATTGTTCTGCACAACTAAGCTCCAGAGTTTGTAACACTTGTTTTAATGTTTTAAATGCTTTAATGAAATGCTTCTTAATCAGCGCTGTACGCTATACTAGACGGGGCGGCGCAGTTACAGAATATATAATCACAAATACTCAAATACGTTTTTGGCATAATATATATAACAAATTATCTTTGGAAAAGGCTCTAGGTGAGAAACATGTACAGTGCTGGTCATTCCAAATGAAGCCAGGGACCGCGGAGCTCCTTTGAAAGTGGTGGGGCTGACAAGTGACTCAACTGGGGCTAAAAACACTTTTTCTCATGCAGTAACTCTTTATAATTTTCAAAAAAGTGGTAGGGCTATAGCCCTACCAGCCCCTCCCCCTCCGCGGTCCAAGCTGGAATAGTTGTTTGAAGACTGAAATATTTGGGTGGGGTGCTTGAAAGGGGGATGTGGTTCCATATATATTAAAATGGAAGGAGGAAAAAAGGAGTACTTGTAGGTGTTGTTGTTGCATTGCAGCTGGCAATAGGGGCAGAAGTTTGGAGACTTTGAAGATTTGTTTGTCTTTTTCCTTTTTCTCCCTCGGTCTTTTATCAAATAATGCCGTCACCAAAAACAAAACTTCGAACCCACATCCTAAGCAACTGAAAAATGCTTGAAATGATGCTCGTCATGGCATACAACTAAGCAGTTTAAACTTAAAACAAGACCTCGTTGACATCAAGGGCACTTAAAGTTAAACAGTTTCAACTTACATGCGCCAGGGGAGGGACAAAGGCTTGCTGAAAGAATGGCCAAACAGAACCAAACTGCCGTTTTGGAACTCATATCTCCGTTCAGTCTCTTCTTGTCTTGCTGTGTTAGTCGTTTCAACTAAACTGACTGAAAAGTGCTTTTGCGCCAATTTTATAGAGATCTTGCCTAGTTAGATGCATTCTGATTGGCTAAAGCCGGGCATTTTTGCAAAAACATTTTTTAGCTCGTGCAACCACAGCAGAACACACACCAGCTGTGAAATACTGTCAGCCTGTAAGATTGTAAGATACGTAAGGCCAACACCCTGCTTGTTTACTTATTACGATGCACAAATCGTACATGAGGCCAACACCCTGCTTGTTTACTGATCACGACGCACAAATCGAACATTTTTGTAAACTTCTTTCCTTTAGAAACATCGTTTACTGATTACTGATTACTGATTACTGTCAGTTGCGGTATAAATGTCGTCTATTTTTTGCTGGGTTTTCCATTGCAAGTAGCATATTTCAACAATGGATGGTCTTCCCAGTTCTTCAAACTAGAACGAGGTGTAAGACAGGGATGTCCACTCTCTCCATATTTCTTCATAGTATGTGTGGAAATCTTAGCAAATTCAATAAGAATGGACCAAAATATCAAAGGATTAACAATAAATGGAATAGAATGCAAAATTAGTCAGTACGCAGACGACACCACTCTATTTCTCGATGGCTCAAAAAACTCTTTCAAAGCATGTTTAAACACACTTGACCGCTTCAGTATAATATCAGGGCTGAAAACAAATAACACCAAAACGGAGGTATTGTGGATTGGCAAAACAAGAAAAGCAACAGATATTTTCAGTCCAGATAGAAAATTGAAATGGTCAAACTCTTCGGTAAAAGCCCTGCATGGGGGTATATTTTTCGACTAACGAAGAACAGGCTTTTAAGCAGAATACTGAAGAAAAAATTGATAAAATCAGAAAACTTGCTAAAAACTGGAATTTACGAGGACTAACTTTACTTGGTAAAATCACAATCATAAAAGCATTCCTGGCATCACAGCTTGTTTATATCCTGACACCTCTTCAGTCCTGTGAAAAGATCTTAAACGAAATTAATGACCTTCTTTTTAAATTTCTTTGGGACGGGAAAGGCGACAAAATCAAGCGTACGGTGATGATAAGTGATTATAAGGATGGAGGTGCTAAGATGCTAGACATATTTGCATTCAACAAAGCTCTTAAAGCGACGTGGGTCACCAAGTACCTTGACGATAACAATAAAGGGAAATGGAAAACACTTTTCGGTCACTTCCTTCATGGAATGGCTGGCAGAAACGCGTTTTTGAGTAATTTAAACAAAACTGATCTTTGGACTTTTAAACTAAAAGATAAATTTGTTAAAGAAATAGTTGAAATATGGATAGAAATAAACTTTCAAAAGCAACTGAGATCTACTAACGAGTATGAAGAGCAATATTTGTGGAACAATTCCTTAATTCGCATAGATAACAAACCTGTTTTTTTCCGAAAATGGTGTAGAAAA
Organism: Umimayanthus kanabou; assembly: GCA_025403525.1. NCBI lineage: Eukaryota > Metazoa > Cnidaria > Anthozoa > Zoantharia > Parazoanthidae > Umimayanthus > Umimayanthus kanabou. Next base: position 8,704 of record JAOBYH010193307.1, read on the forward strand.
GGTATTACCAAAATAAGCCATCTTTTAAAGAAAGACCTACAGCGCAAGTTTTTGTCACACATAGAATTTCAAAAGAAAATTTGACCTTGAAACGACGTACCTTAAGTACGCAGGATTGATATCTAGCTTATCCGACCTTCGCAACAAGATCAGTCCAGAATACGAGTACAGGAAAACTGACAATACGCTATTAATTAAAAACACATTTGCGGGGCTTACTTCGACAAAAGACTTTTATAAATCATTTATTAAACAACTGGAAACAAAACCCACAAAAAGTCAAATGATATGGGAAGAGGACTGTGAAATATTACACCAAGAGGAAAAGAGTTGGGAATCTATTTACCTTGGAAATTTTGAGTGTTCAAAACGTAGTAAATTGAGAAATTTTCAGTTCAAATTTCTACACAGAAGAATCCCGACAAATGACTTCCTGTATAGAATAGGAATTGCAGAAACCGACTTGTGTACCTTTTGCAAAAAAGATAACGAAACATTAATACACTTATTCTGGGAATGCGAGCAAACCCACGCCTTCTGGCTTTCTTTAGAAGGCCTATTCCACTCAACTAACACTATTGACAAGAACAAGGCTATAGACAAGCTGGATGCCTTAGGACTGAACTCTGGCCCAGAACACTCTCTCTTTAGTTGCTGCAAACTATATGTAAGGTACTACATATACACGTGTAAAATAAAGGATAGAATCCAAAATTTATTGATTTTAAACAACAGTTAAAATATTACATGTCTATTGAAAAAGAAAATACTGCCCAGCAAGAAATATGAAGATAAATGGAGACTTCTGACACCCATACTTGATATCCAGGCAGAATATCGCTTCTTTGATACAGTTAGTTGAATAATCCAACAGATCCAACGCTTTCCACATTCTCCTCCTTAAGAAAACTACACAAAAAAGTGTGAAACTAAATAGAATGTAGTCTTTAGTTAGTATGTAATTCCATATACGTGCCTGCGTGTCATAAGCGTTTATATGTATGTACGTGTAATTATTTTTGTTTGTATTTTCTAATTACATTGAAATAGGCTTCAGCATAAAAACAATGTTACAGTTATTATAAAATTGTAATGTACATTCTTCAAAAAAATCAGCACAACAACTTGTAAAATGTAATCGATGCATACCCTTGTGCTGACAAATGAAATGATATATGTAAAATAAGCTGGAGCATAGCATTAAAAAAGTTTTTTAAAAAAGGTAGCATTATATTTAGCTTGCTTTCTTCGAGCAAGCTACAATAAATAAGATGGGGTATAGAACAATTTTTCCCTTTGAGCAGCAGACGATGTTCAAAGAACTAATTGGCACAGTTTCTTCTTCAGTATAACATTCTCAAGCCTCTTGCACTTCACTATTATGTAACTGGACTTGCTGCATAGAAATCGTAATACTAACAGCGTCAACCTTCCAGTTGTACCAACAATTTCAATTGGAAGTACTAAAGAAAAGAGTTAGAAGTTGTTGCTATTAATCAAATTGCTATACTGCTTGTGAGTAGAGAAGAGAGTGTCATGTTTGTGTTTTCACTAGAATGGATTGTTAAGCGGATGACACTTAGTAGAGAGCAACACAACTAGGTTTAGGAAGCGTGTGTTTCTCCTGCTCATTTGACTTGCTTTTAGCAACATTATTAATAATAGTTATTATTATTATTATTATTGTTGATATTACATGTTTTCACAGGATTATTGGTTCAGTTAAAAACATCTGCCGATATAGGTCTTGTACGATACTAATCTATAACACGTAAAAGTCGTAACGTTAGAATGGACAAAAAAGTCAAGATATGCACGGTGTAAGAAAGTTAATTTAGGACTAAGCCAGTGGTCAACAGTTCAACAATATTTACCCTTCTTGAAAACGGTTACAAACAGTGGCTCCCTTGTAGTAAAACTCCTGTTTGATTCAGTCTAAATTGGTTTTTGCAAGTGCTACTAATTTCCCTTGTTTCTAATGTTGTGCATATATATTTATAGATCCCACTTCTTCTAATATTGTCAAAACAAATTCACCTGTGGCTACTTTTACAGAACCATCGTTTTCAAACACCAGCTGAACAGGAAACGCAGATTCCTATTTTTCGGTGCCTGCATGAACAAAATAGTTTCCTGTTTTCTTTTCTCCTTTGCATGCAATGATCATACATTTGTCTGTTTTGCTTTCCCTTAGTCCCGTTGCTCGAATGTCAATCGATACTGATTTAGGATTAAAAAGATTTAACCCGAGACTGGTTTAGCTCTTTCTGCCGTAAATACGGGGATCTTTACCAGCATTGTGGATAGAAAACACCCAAACAGTAGTTATGGAAATATTGAAAACACCTTCCGACATTTCTTACTATCCTGCGTTGCATACGTACTTCAAAACCTCAACGACCTCTAGACGGAATTTTACGGATCAAGCTATTTTCCGAAAATAGTTCAAGCAGAAGTGAGGTTAATACAAATTTCAGTGAATACCCCATATACGTATGCAACGTAATTTCTTCTAAGTGTTTTTCCAAGCGAAGATTCGAGTATATGTCAAAATTAGTTTCAACGCGGTAAAGCAGGAAAATGGATGATATATTATTGATATCTCTATGTACCTTAGTTTTGACATAACCGTACAGTTTCACTCAATACAACGACTGTGACATAATTGATGGCTTCAGCTACAGGACATAAATTTTACTGTAAGAAATACATTACCTAGGTTTATTTTCTTGGTTGTAAGTTCCTTGAAGTAAATGCTAAAGCTCACCAACCTTTTAGTGTCTAGCTAGCCAATCATTTTGAAACACATAACTATTGTGGAAACTCTTAACAAAAGGTAAGCTATGAATCTCCAAACAATATTTTTAATAAAGCAAACCAGTATTGCATTTCTTTAAAACAATTTATCTGAAATATGCGTGATTTATAAAAGACAATGCCGTATTCTAAAGTTTACATGACTTATAATGTCTGAAGAATGTCAGATATAGTTTGCTTGAACAATTTGATTGCAAAATTAGTGAGATTCAGAAGACGATCTATAACCTTAGTTGATCGGAGAAGAAATAAAATTGAGCAGGAGCACTTATGGTAAAACTAGGCTTTTATACTTAAACTAAAGCTGTAGAGCTAGATAAAGTGTTTACAATTATGTACCAAAGATTCTTATTTCCCTTCAGAGACTAAAAGGTAATTATAGTTTCATATGATTCTCTGTTGTAGCTCTTATGGAGTTGCATGGCCTTCATTTGTTTTGAGCAGGAAAAGTCAACTTGTAACATAGACTAGGTCACTCGTGCAGCCCGTGCTGACACCTCTTTGTGTCAATGGTTTCTGTGGTGCAAACATCTGTCAATTTGTTGAATTTTCAGGTTTGGCTTCCCCTGCTGACATGAATACAGGGTTCAATTACTCAAAACGTAGAGTAAATTGCTTGCAGTCTGCTTGGTCACCTCAAGATCGTTACATTCATAATCTATACCTTTGACATTCACACTAATTTTTTATTCATTAATTGAGTAAAGTAGTATTAAAGAATTTGATTGGTTGTGTTCTGCTTATTTTGCTTTCCACTACTGCTTAATAAAACTATATTTTATCTGATACAAACTTGTAGCAATTCTGCCTTCACCCACCTGGTTTAGTTTTGCTGCAAAAGGTTTGTTGGCAAGCATCCACCAAATATGGCAAGAAACCCCTATACTTAACCTGTAACAAATTGTCCGTTCTCCATTTCTTTTGAAAGACGTAACTTTCAAACATTTGAGCCATCACGGATCAGTAGAAAATACATTCTACCACTTTTATCTGATTTAAAATGGCGATCCGAATTTCTGAAATTCAATCTAGAATTGGACGCGAGTGTCCTAGCAAAAACAAAGCCGGGTTGCACGAAACAAAATAAATAACATCTCGAATCGCACTATTTAAATGTATTTTATATATATGTACATGTTTGTTTGTCAAATCAAATGTGATCCACTTAAAAAAAGTCTAACGCCGTCTTAAAGGTCGCTGTTCATTGGAAGATTACAACTAGCCTCTAGCCTCAATGCGATGGTTCCTGCTGTTTATGGCTTAAACAAATTGAACCTAAACGCCAGTTAATTTTAAAAGAAATGTACCGTCACAACAGCCACTGAAGTGTTTGTATTTAGCTTTTTGTTGGCTTTATAAGTCAGAAACCAAGTTATTTCTGAAGGCAAAAGATATTACTTCTCTTAATTAGAAATAGATTATATAGCTACGTTTAGTGATTGGTGTCGTTCTGAGAAATTTTTATATGAAAAAAAGTACCGGTTCCATTTGCGAACAAATTGAAAACTGTAACACGTTCTTCTTCATCTCAAGGAATGTTTTGAGTGAAACCAAGAAATAAGCTCCTGTGGATTACATTATTTACTTTTGAACCTGCATTGTTTTCAATAATAGTTTAGCTTTAAATCTTTCTTCCCGGTTTTGCGAGGACAGGAGCTATCTTGTGTCATAGCATTTTTAAAAGACTGCTTTTATAGATTGACTCATACTCTAATGGTTTAAATGTGGTATGTTGAAGTGCTGTATAAATATCCCAAATAATACCTTCTGAGTGATAGCCCTAGAAAGGAAATAGGCCCACGCAAAGAAGGAGAAAAAATCTCTGATCCTGGTGGGATAATATTAGAAGCCATACGAATTCGTCTTGGTTGTCAGTTTGAGACTGTAATATATATCATTTTGTAGCTTGGTAAATTGTTGAAGCGCGAAGCCTTAATAGGAAAGGCTAACTGACACAGTTATTTAACACTTTCAAATGTTTCGGGTTTTTTTTCTTTACAAATGGTTGTAAAGAAATTTGGAAAAGATGCAAAACGTCTTTCTAAGATTATATATAGAGAAGGGGAAATGGTCAGATCTCCTTCTCCTTTGATCTCCTGTACAAACAATAACCTGCTGGTCACCACATACAGTAAACTGAGAGTTGATGAGTTTCCAAGTATACAGAGCATTTTTCATACCGATTACAAAGACCACGTTTCTAGTGGATAACAAAAAGATGCATTCTGCTGAAATTCGCGCACTTTAAATGCTGCAGTCCAATTTTAGTTTACTGAAAAATATGGAAATTTATTGGGGGAAAATCGCTCAACTCTTTCTATATTATACATAGTGTCCAACATCAGGCATGAAGGGCACTTTCGTTTGCTCACTGATATGTACTTTGTAATAGTGGCAAGTAGAGTGTTTACATTTGTAGTTTCTTGATGATAGTTTCTTTTCTATTAAAGAAATAGGTCTTTGATAGACGCCGCAGACGATGCACTTTACAGTGCATGATGTGAGAATAAGTTTCCACTTTCTTCCCTGTTCGCTTGTTTGTTGGATGAAATTATCCACATCGATTCCAGGCGACAATTAGATGAGATATCTGTTTCAAAACGGCATATTGATGCCAAGTTAACAGTTAGGGAAGCAACACATTAAACGCTCTTCACTAGTTATCTGTGATGAAATACCTTTCCAATTATGTTTAATTATTTGGTTGTTTGGTGAGCGTTTTGCAACTTCCGTATGAAAGTTTCAGGAACCTTTTTTTGAAAACACCAATAGGTGCCAGGATAAGAGTTAAGGAAGAAAACACTACGGTATATGGTGTACTTGTTGAACCGCTTTTTTTGCTCGTCTTCATAAAATTTCTTACATCTATATACCTTCACTGTTTTTAATATGTTTTGACACCGCGTTCTTGTAAAAAAAAATGATAGTTTTTGTTTTACCAACGGATGAACGAGAATATCCTATTAGCTTATCGTCAACCAACGTAACGTTTGTTTATTTGTAAGCTACAAAGGACGTTTTTTTTTTAATGAAAATCAGGCAATAATTCATAACTGTTTGATATGCTGTGCGTAATAAAGCCACCAATCTGGACTAGCAAGTTTAGTAGTGCAATTTTTATTTTTTGTTGTATAAAATAAATTATCAACTAAACCAAATTGTTGCGCTTTACTAAAGGCAAAAGGTTATCACTCTTCGCCAAGAGACGTTTTCACGCCGTGGTTCCAATATATTACAAGATGGTCGTGCGCTTTAATAATAGATAACCTTTTGACTGAATATCATGCTTCCCAACAAAATTATGACTTCACAAAGCAAAACAGCTCAATACAAATAAAACGGTTAAATTACTTATACTCTGTCTCTGATGTTTTTCATTTTGAGTTTATTTTGCGAGCCTTATCGACGAACGCGTCGCCAGTAAACCCACTTTGTTCATTGTTATTTCGGTGATTTGCAACTTCTCAGGACGTACATCATCGCCAAACGGAGCTTTTATTTGTACACAGTGTTTCCGTCGGTTTTATACATGTCTTATTTGGTTTAAAAACGCCTTACATAGAGGGATTACTTATGGGACAAAACTGTTCAAACTGAGGAGAGCCAATAGAGAAGTACAACAGTATTTTGTGTTGTCGTATTTCAAGTAATTCATGCAGTAGTTGTCTATACAATCAACCCTTTTGGTATAGACACCTCTCTATCACGGACACTTCGTTTAGTCCTGGCAAAATACTTACTTATTTTCTTTAATTATAAGAAGAAGACATCATTCTGTAATACGGACAACGGACACTTTATTGCGGCCCAGAGAGCAGAAAACCTCTTTATTACGGACGACACTGACCATCACATTGAATTCATTTTCTGATTGAATGTTTATTTATCGCCTTCAACGGTCAACACGGATTTTCACTCCATCTTCGTGTATAAATGTAGTTCGTTTTCATCGTCAATTTATCCCAGATCGAATGTCAAAACCTTGTTTTTTTGAAAACATAACCTGTCAACAAAACTAACTAAAAATTTGACACGCTAATTTAAAAACGAAAACGTATTGCAACCATAAGCTAGAATTACACTACAAACCAGATTTGGGCTGATTGCTTATGTTCCTGACTCTATTGATCGCTTCTTCTTTGGTGTCTTTGACCTGCTTGAAGCTATCGCTCATTTTCTGTTTCCTTCTTCTCACACCTAAGATTTTTAAAATAAAACTCAATAGTCCATTGAAGATTTTATAAGCCATAGCACTAGCTGCTAGCACCAGCAAAATATATTTTATAAGAGCTCAGCTTAGTCACATTAGAAGTATTAGACATTTGTTCAATCTGTCCTTGTTACGCGCTTCCTGCATTTCGCAGGGCCAGCGGAGCAGGGGGGGGGGGGGGTTCGTGTCAGTTAATGGTTTAATTCAGCTTTATTGCTTCACACACAATTACAGCAATACCGTGCACTGGACATGTTGTTCAACTCTCTCAATCACATGTTCCTTTCTACTATGGTGCAATAGCATGTCCATATTTGGAATATACCAATCCCATGATACACTACAGGGGGAGCACATGAAAAGATGATTGTTTGAGTTACTTGTTTGTCTTGGTGCAGGTCTTAGGCACTTAATACGGACGCTTGGGTCCGTCCCTTCGGTGTCCGTATTAAAGATTTTCAAATGTATCAACAACTAGAACAACCAGATGCGATAGGTTATCTCAGGTTACCTTAATCTTCCCTGTAATACAGGTAATTCAAAAGTTACATACTTGTTACTTCAATGTACTTTCATTGCTTTGTTATAATAGTTGATAAGAACTCTCCAAATCACTCAATATTTTTCATTTGAAAAACAATTTTAAACTACTTTGTTTCTGAAAACTCTGTTGGACATCCACAAGCCATTGCCACAAATCTAGGAACAATTTGAGCATGACTATGACATTTGATGTGTGAACGATCACCAGTTAACCCATATCAGACATACTATCTGAAACACAAGGACTGCTACCACCACTGAAAGTATCACTACCACCACCATCACCGAAAGTATCATTACCACAACCACTAGTAACTTTCACTACAACCATCATTAATACCGCCACTAGCAATAAACTATCACTACCACTACCACTACCACTACCAACACTAACACCAACACCACCACAACGACCACTAACACTATCACTACCACCATCACCAGCACCAGTAACAACAACACATACCAACACTTGCACTAAAATAAGTTGCTACAATTACCACCGCAACTGCCACTACTAGTATTACAGCAAATTACTACGATTTCACTACGATCACTACCGCTACCACTACCACTGCTACCATAAATAACTTCGGTTCCACTATCACCACTACCTCTACAACAATTCCACTATCAGTAAAGGTACCACTACCACTAAGGGTTCCACTACCACTAAGAGTTTCACTACCACTAAGGGTTCCACTACCACTACGAGTTTCATAACCACTAAGGGTTCTACCACCACTAAGGGTTACACTACCACTAAGGATATCACCACCACTAATTAAGGGCTCCACTACCACTAAGAGTTTCACTACCACAAAGGGTTCTACCACCACTAAGGGTTCCACCACCACTAAGGGTTCCACTACCACTAAGGGTTTCACTACCACTAAGGGTTCTACCACCACTAAGGGCTCCACTACCACTAAGGGTTTCACTACCACTAAGGGTTCTACCACCACTAGGGGTTCCACTACCCCTAAGGGTCCCATACCACTAAGGGTTCCACTACCATTAAGGGCTCCACTACCACTAAGGGTTCCACTACCACTAAGGGTTCTACCACCACTAAGGGTTCCACTACCACTAAGGGTTCCACTACCACTAAGGGTTCCACTACCACTAAGGGTCCCACTACCAC
>JAOBYH010193308.1:0-10314 GCA_025403525.1 Umimayanthus kanabou
AACCTTTGTTGATCAAACCCTTATTCAGCTTACTCGCCAACGCAGAAAAAACAGTTTTTTTCAAAACTAGTCTTCCAATGTTTTACATAATCGATACATAAGGTTGTGGCAAAGAATTACCACTACAGACACTGCTCTAAGTGATCTTCTACCACCTCATAAAACCACGCAACTTCAGTAGAAACAGAGTACATAATTACATCCTTCCCAGAGTACGTACAAGCTGCTTCAAATCCGTTTTTATCAATCGATGTCTTTTCAATTACACAGCCGCACTTTCCGACAGTTGGAACAATGCTGTTCCACTGTAAGATGTAAAATGACTAGTTGACAAATTGTGATTGTTCATTTGTGATGATTATAAGCTCGGAAGGAGTCTTTTGACTAAGGTATTTTGATCAAGTGAACATGGTAATTGTAGCTCAGGCATACAGAAATCATGTAAATTCTAACAGAGTAGTTTTAAGGAAAACAATACAAACAAAGACGGAATCTCACAATCCCTTGAATACAACAAATTCTTGCATTAGATACAATACCATCGGTAAATATACGCACGTATCACAATCAGGTCAAAAGTGAGTCTGTACTTGTGCAGTTGCCAAGTTTTCGAACTGAACTTATTCTCGCTTTTTGTTGCAGGAACTTTTTAACAACTTTCCGTTCAACCAAGAATACCTCGCAAACTTCAGAAAGGACCTGGAAAAGTTCCAAAAAACCAGATGGGACGGTTCTTGGAACGAGACTGTTCTGCCCTTGTTGACAGCATAGGAAACCAGGCGGGGTAGCACCAGATATGGCTTCTCTGCTTAACTTTAGTAACACTGGAGACTCGTGTACTTTAATAATAAAATAATAATAAATTTGACTTGTATAGCGCTATTTCATAAAATGTCAGTAGCGGTTAACAGCTGAAAAAACAGATCGAAAATGTAGAAAATATAATAAAGATTCAAGATGGTAGAAACTAGTTAAATTAAATTTAGAAAAAAACCCAAACAACAGTAAGATTCAGATTTATTACTAAAAGCTAAAAGTATCAATACCTGTGCTCCATATTTTGTTGTATAGTTTGAAGTTTAATTGAATGTGAAAAGCCGGTTCGGTGCATTGGATTTTGAGTTGCATAATTTGATGTTCCTCGATTTTTATTATAAACTTGAACTCAATCAATTTCTTGCTCAAATGATGGTATTCCGTGCAAAACGTCTGAATCCGCGATACGATAACCTTTGAAAGATCAATATTAGCTACATTGTCAGATGAAAATCCTGATACAAACCGAATTTTGTACAATCCTACATTTTTTGACTAACATTGCGTTTGACGAAAACGAACGCATGTCCAATCTGTGAATTTTGTTCGTGGGTTACCTGTGCAGCCGTCGCCGTAGCAACGCTTTTTGCAAAGCATTAAAGAATGGAGAGAAGATTTTTTTATTCCCCCCTCCCCCACCCCTCCTATTTCAAGTCACTGGTCAACTTACCCCTCCCTCCCTCACATTTAAAACACCTGTATTGGCGACTCTACGTATCCAGACTGAAATCCTTAATTTTACTGTCCGCGGGATTCGCTCCAAATCGCCGCCATCTTGAAACGTCACAAACGACCTCGTATCCAGACTCCCAAGTGCCGATAGATTTATGAGTTCGTTCAAAAATCGCTTGCATTATTTTTGCACTTGTGTCTCCGCAACTATCGCTGATATTAATATAACACTGTGCGTGGACAGGGAAGTTAAGCTGTTGGTCTAGTCTCTCGACGTTCTGTCGGGGGACGTAAGATTAACCAACCACACACTTCTCTAAACGAGTAGGGCAATCCCGGTGTTGTGGTCTGCCGTTACCTTAGAGGTCTGCTATACACAAATTCAACGAGTCTAGACCAACGTGATACAAACTCCTTCATGAGAACTATTGTAATGGATTGTAAGGACCAAGTTTTCCTTTCCGTTCCGACTGGCGAAAGTGCAGGAATTTGGCGAATTATGGCCGGAAAAACTAGTCAGTACACGTGGGCATCGACCTATTCTGTGTTGAAAGAGAAAGTGCAAGTTTATTATTAGATCTTTGATTTAACAATATCTTCTGTTTACTTTTTAACATTAAACTTTCAAAATTTCCTTTGTCTGAACAAATGAATGCATAAAAAGAAAGAGAATATACAAAATGGTTATGTATCAGGCTTGGCCAGGTGTTTATGTATTTATTCCACCAAGGAATCTGCCTTCAGTAATTTTTTAAAAGCATTTATAAGTAAACATGATGTATGAGCTTTCTGACTATGTGGCAAAATCTTCCCACACAAAGTAGTTCAGCAAACAACACAAAAACAACCAAGGCTCGTTCCAGTTTCATTTTTGCTCCCCTCGAAGGGTTCTGATTTTTGCCAATTTTGAAATTTTATATAACCTTTTCTATCATTCCTTGCTGTTATCAGCGTACCGAGCTCTTTGTAAATCAATAAACACGGGTTTTTTCGCGGCTAAATGTTTTTACGAGAAATTTTAAAACCATTGCGTTAATTATTAAATTTTTAAGTCAGTCTACATATTTTAAAAACGCCAAAGTTGTTTCGCAAAGAATTTTTTTACTTTGAAAATTTCTTAATGGCATAGCGCTTTTACCAGAAATTTTAATTTTAAAATCGAGGGGTTAATTATTAATTTTTTTAAAATTCAGTATATTTTTAAAAGCAAGTAACGCCAAAGTTGTTTCGCTAAGAATTGTTTTACTTCGAAAAATACATCTACTTTTTTAGCATTGGTATCTCGCTCGAAGTTTAACAAAATCGGTTTTTAGTCATAACAGCTGATATAAATTGCGTTGCATCGAAGCCGACTTTCTGAAATGTTAATTTTGGTTCATCAGTTAATATTGTTTAGGCGACATCCTGCTGACATTGTTTAGCTAAAATGTGTTTTGTTTTTCTAATCTTGAGTTATATAGAATTCAAAGGTTATTCAGTATATTTTATTCTCAGGTCATTCATAACATTGTCCACACGTTTTTTTCTTGATTAGATTTTGGAGTTTATCGAGCCTAATTATTCTTTCTATGTTAGGATAAAAATTACTGTTATCTTCTCAAATGCTGTACTTTCACGATCAGCAATTAAACAATTGGCCATGCCTTTTTAATATTTTATTGGCAAAGTTTCTTCCATAATTTTGAAAAGAATTAATTATGTTATCGGAAAATCAATAATTTTAAGTAAAGGCTTAGCTCTGGGATTTTCATAATTGCACAAACTATCGCCTTTATATATTCATAGAAAGCTGATTCACACGGTCTCGTAATTCTTTAGATTTGTATCAGTCATACACAGACAACATATATTGGCTTGTTGGCTATGCCGACCATATTCTGAACTTAGCTTGGCTACGAGTTAAAAACAACGACATTTATTTAAAAAAATTTTCACTTGAAAAACCAAAAATGCTAGATATTTTTTGGACAAGAGTCCAGAGATATGGCTCGTCTCTCATTGCCTGGTTTCCTACAGGTACGTAGAACAAACAGCCAGCGTGGGATTGCAGCTGATTTGACAGCGATAGCCCACAATTCTTACGGAGATTTAGAAAAGACAATTGCTTCTGTCAAAACAGCCACAGACTAAGAATTCATACTTCACATCGTCATAGTTATCGTATCCTGACGAATAAATTCAAACAACAAATAAGAAGAGTCTCTCCCAACTAAAGTAAAACTTGCATTTGCTTTTTACACAGATTTCTGTTGTGTTTATATATATGGACATGTCTTTCAAAATACTGCAGGTGTTATCTTCAGACTCGGTCAAAGGCTGTATTTAATCAACAATCGACTGCATAATACGTCATTTCATATTCAAATGTAGGTCGTCTTTCTTCCTCAATTTGTGTTGGGCTTGTGTAATAGAAAGGAGTGGCGAAACGCGCTCTCACATTCCACGCGGTAATTTGAGCTTTTGCCCTCTCCAATATCGTCAAGGTACGTATAAAAACCTACCTCATTTGTACTGAAAACTTTTAAGTGTAGTATTGCAGAGGTCATGCTTGAAGGAAATTGTCTTTCTGGCAATGCAAATTCTACGCCTTTGTGTGAACAAATCTCCACGTGCCACGAATTGTAAATTTGACCACTTTCCGATGTTAGACTCTGGTCTTTTATAAACGCCACTTTGATTTTTAAGTTTTGTAAAAGTATTCTAAAATGTTTGGTTGATTGCCACTACACCTAAAGTTGTATTTCCAAGTTATTTCGCAATTCAGCACACCAACGAATCCACGTGTATATATAAAGGTACACGCTACTGTTTAATTTGTAGGACTTGATTAATATACAGTAATACAAAAACTTGCGATGTATCAGCAACACCCCAGAAACAAGTTCGATATTAAAAAGATGTTTTGTTAGTTATCTGTCGGTGCACAAAAAGCTACGAGTGTAGCACTTCAGTGTTCGATATATTGCTGTCGGCTATCACACTGAGAATAGAGTTCGAACTGAATTAAGTCAACAAACCCATGGGAAAAGAGATCAGTTGCGAGACCAGACACGGGAAGTTGTGGAGTTTTTCCGTAGATGAGGAAGTGATTGCTCTGGTAAAAAGGCAAACGAAAATGTCAAATATGGTTTCGTTAGCATCTTAGTGTTGTGTAGATATCAACTCAGATACTAAATACAATATTGGGGCACAGTTTGCTAAGCGACGCGAAACTCATAAAAAATGGAAATGTTTTTCCAGATCAGCAGTGCGTTGCGTTTATATCCGGTAAGTTCTCACGATAGTAACTCAGACTTTAGAAACGTTGCGATTCTTTTTGGCACCTTCTTGTACCATCATTTATCGGTGTGTGGAAGGTTTACACGATGTAATATCGTTGTTTAAAGTTTACTTGTCGGATTGATTAGAGTTGAACTTGCCTGCGGTTGGCCATTGACCTATAGCTTAATTACAACACCCTCCAAATAACAAACGCCAACATTTACGGAGTGCGTGGCCGTCAGCTCTGAGTTGGTCTATAATATATGGAACTTAAGAGACTTTGAATGGGAAAAAATCGTTCGAACTATGAGTCACTGAAATGAAGAAATTAAACATCCTTGTTGCACTTACTTAACTCATGTATGTCTGTTTGCCTTCTTGTGGACTATGGAGTCATTCTGTTCATTATGTATCGAGATTATCCACTGAAATCCAAGTTCCCCCAGTCCCAAGTCTCATACTTTGTAAATTTGATACATATGGTGTTACGTAACATATACCGTATACATGTATTGTAGACTAACTCGGAGCTTGGGTGACCAGTACGTGCGTGCGATGTTTTGTATTGCCCTGTTATTTGTTAAAATGTTTAGATTTGTTTATCACTTTCATAACTTGGAAGCCTTTCATATTTTTTTTCTGTGAACTCGACTTTCTTCTCGTCTATATATCAGCACAAAACTGACCATGTGAGCCGGTTCGGTGGCCCTTTGCATGCATACGAAAAACGCCAAGTCTTCTTTTTAAACCTACCCGAGTCTTAGTCCTTGTTGAAATAATTCCGTCTTCCTAAACGCCTCATATACCTTGAAATAATTGAACTCTTGCGTCGAATGCTGCTATCGTTAAAGGACAAGTAAACACGTTTTAGAACCTTTTTTCCCTCTTAACCAAGTTAGGAATTCAGAAGTTGGTGAAATTTGACCGAAAAAGACTAAACTTTGAGGTACAAGCTCTCATTTGTTTTAGCCTCCCTGCAGACTATGACAATAGGTTATTGGGACGCTATAATGTTACGTTAGAAACCACTGAGTGTAGACTTGTTCACATTGCTGTATTTGTGCATATATACTGTTAAGTATCAAATTTTAAACCAACGTAATGGTCAATCAGCCATAGCCAACACGAGGAAAAGGACTGCAGCTAATCATAAATTTACTATGAAAAGAGGGAAAATTGTTTTCAGAATTAGTGACCAACAGAACCGGAAGCAAGAAAAGATACAGTAGAAACAATTTATAGAAAGTATTATTAAATAGATTTAACAGATACCACACTTGTAAATGACAATTTCCTTAGAACACACCGAATTTTTAGGACTAGACTGTGTTTTATACAAAAATTAGTCACGGTTAAAGTTATTTGCACATTTAACAAAATGCTAAAAGTATTCTATCAAGACGGCGTGGCACAACCGTATGTTTTTGGAGTAGTTTTGAAATAACTTTTTCATAAAATGCAGTCAAATGCTCAAGATAGGGTGCACTTAAGGTCCTGTCAAGTTACCATGGAAACGATATTTCCAATGAGAATACAAATTGATAAGCCAAAAACCTCTTGTAACACCAGCTAACCAGGTACGAGTATGAGAAAGCCTTTCGTAAAAGTCAGTCGCACGGCAAAATGGAAAACAATTGGTAGCCACCTTACTTTGAATTCCAATATAATCCCGCCACCTTTCCTTTAATAGCCTAGTTATCGTCTTTAAAAACTGCCACCTTTTCTTTCCTACCAAAATTTAATCGGTCGTTCTTTTGCCCAAATCAAACTGACCCAACATCTCGCTCACGAGGCAGTCAAATGCCTGCAGTCGCGTCACAATCGATGTACCCGGCAGTGATACTATACGGTAACGCGAAGGTCGAGTTTAACTTCTTGTTGGAAACTCTTTCCGGCAGTAGTTTAAATTATTAGCTTGTAAATCGACAACTCTAGTGTCGGTAAAATTATGTCATCTTTTATGGAAATAGAAGTTGAAGAGGCAGTGCGAAAGGTAGGTAGGTAGGCAGGTATTGATAGGTAGATAAACGGATAGGTAGGCAAGTAGGTAGGCAGGTAGATAGGTAGGTTAATAGGTATGTAGGTGAGTAGGTAGATAGGCAGGTAGGTAGCTAGATGGGTAGGTAGTTGGCTAGGTAGGTAGGTTGGTAGCTAGATAGGTATAGGTAAGTGGGTAGAATAGGTAGGTAGGTAGATAGGGAGCCAGATAGATCGATAAGTACTGATGTAGTGGGGCTAATTGTCTATCACTGCAGCCACCAGGGCTGGGTTATGAAAGACGAGTTCCAACCGAAATCATGTACAGGAGCAAATGGCGGCCGCTATACGGTCCATGTGTCAACCTGCGCAATTTTCTGACGGCAACAATGTTGATCTTTTGAACAAAAAAGGAATAAATTATCTCCGAAAGAAACAGCAAACATTGCACCCTGTTATTGTTTCACTTTTCTTAGCACAAGTGCACGTCGTTTCACGACAAATTGCTAACTGAAAATTCGAAACAAGCGCCGCCCTAGGTGTTCCTCTTATGCTTGGATACCTTCACATGCAAGCCACTAGCAAAATTGTGGAGTTTGATTTCTGTCTTGTTTCAGTTCACAATTACCATGTCGTTTGGAGCTAAAACATGTCAAACAAATTTTAAGAAAGCGGCAGAAATAGCAATGATTACTTTTGTCTGAGCCTCAACTGATGACCTTTTTCAATTTCATAATTTCAGGCTGTCGAGATGTCAAACTCAAAGACACTGAAATGGAATATTGGGTTAGTGAATGCTGGGAATGAGAAGTATTTAACCCTCGAAAGTTTTGGCCGACTGAACGTGAATGGATTTTCACTTCGAAAGAAGCAGATCTGGACTCTCGAGAAAGAAGCGGGCTGTTCAACGATCTATTTGAGGAATCATTCGGGCAGTTACTTGAGCTCTGATAAAAAGGGAAAAGTCACATGCGAAGCTAAGGAGAATGGCAACGATACAAAGTTTACAATCGAGAGTCAACCCGACGGCAAACTGGCACTGAAGAATTATTACAACGAGTATCTTGGCGGAATTGATAGTGAAGATCAAGTCAATTGCTTGAGATGTGTTGCCAAACCCTCGGCCTCTGAGTATTGGTTCTTCCACCTTGCCATGCACCCTCAAGTCAACCTTCTACATGTAAAACGCGACCGCTATGCTCATCTCACCGAGAGTGGGGAACTTCGAGTCTCGGAGACAATTCCATGGGGAGCCGACACTTTAGTCACTCTTCAGTTCGTGGAAGGAAAGTACGCCCTGGTGACCTGTACGAACAAGTACCTCAGCCGCGATGGCTCTCTGCTCGACAGCGCCAACAGCGACACCCTCTTCTCGTTGGAGCTTCACGATAAACTGGTGGCTTTCAGGGATTCACAGGGCAAATACCTGACGGCTGTCGGCCCTGGAAACATGCAGTCGAAGCTGAGTAAAGTTGGCCAGGATGAAGTGTTCGAGCTGAAAGACAGTCCGCCACAATGTTCTCTTGTTGCCCACAATGATAGGAGGGTTTCCGTCAAACAAGGTGAGGAGAACAAACATTTTTAAGTAAATTAAACACTGAACGGGAGCTCTTTTGTTACAAATATGTGGCCATCTATCTAAAGTGCAAATAAAATTTGCCAATGTAATGGTGGAAATTTGCTGTTGCGCTTTTCTTCAAATTTTTTCTATTCCTTTTTTACATACCGCATACCATATGTCGATCACGTCGGATGGGAAACTTTAAGTTAGAGATAATTTGGATGGGAAGCATTCGTTTGGGTATCACCGGCAAAAAAGGAAATTAATAAACTGATCACACCAAGGAAAATTCGTAGATTTTGTCACAGCACACTATATATCACTATATAAGCTAGTCTATATGCTTGCAGGTCCATTATAGACACAGTCTAACATTAACAATATGCATTCAAGAATGCTCGTACCATGTCATTTTATACTGTTAATAACTTGTTAATCATTGTTGTCCAAGATTATTATTATCTATATCCTATATAAACAATCTGGAGTATTATTTCTTAATTTTAGACCCTGCCCAATTGGATGACTTTTAGTTCAAAAGCTAGGTGCACTGTTTCCCCCAGAAACAAACTTTTGTTCTCAACCAATGAAAACATGTGAAATGGAGTTTTAGCAAATCAGTAGGCTTCGTCGGGACAAACGCGGGAAAATGTAGAAACAGGTTAAAAGTTGGCACACTCGCTTATAATTTCTGGTTTAAAACATTCTACAAAATAACATAAAAACAGCAGAATAGAAAACAAAAACCATAGAAATCTATCACCATGTATAAGTTTTAACTTGGCTTACCGAAGCTATCTACAAAACTTTCAAACGCTAATTAAAAACAATTTTCAGGTTTCTTGTTAATTGTTTACAGTCGTTTGGATTCAAACGTGCAGCGTGTCTTTTTTCATTGATATTTTTTATGATTTACAATAGTAAAATATTTACAGCAGTGTATTCTAACTACATATATTTTAAGCTAAAATGTTGATAGTTCTTTATCTAACTGCCGTAACTTGGAATGGTTGATCGTTATTTGTATACCTCCTCATTTCCATCCAATCAAAGCAGTGAATGTAAATATAATGGTTTTAATATCGAACCCTGTTTTCTTTCTTCAGGAGTTGACGTAACAGCCAATCAAAGAGGAGAGATTGCAGATACCGAGATCTTCCAATTAGAATTTGACAACACAAGCGGCAAAGTAGCTTTCCGAACCAACTCTGACAAGTACTGGGTGGTCGATGGTGGCGTTACTGCGACAGGCGATAAATCCTCCAAATCGCTGTTCGATCTGGAATGGTATGGAAGCAAAATCGTGCTCAAATCCAACAGTGGAAAGTACATCACTGCAACCTCCAACGGCAAGCTTCACGAGGGAAGTACAGAGCCAAAGGATGCTTCATATCTCACAGTGGAGCTACAGAACCGACCTCTGCTTGTTTTACGCCAGGAAAATGGTTTCGTTGGATTGAAAAGTCCTAACGGTGTATTGGAATGTGGCCGTGCCAAGTATAGTGTTTTCAAGATAACTGGTGAGAAAGGGAAATACAAGATCCAGGCCCCCAGTGGGAAGTATTTGGCCACGGACAGTGACGTCACCGTTTCTGCTACCGCTGATGAAGCTAGTGCAGATTCTTACAGTTTTGAACTGCATCCAAACAGCAAGCTCAGCATTAAGGCTCCAAATGGAAACTACTTGAAAGCCGAGAAGAATTATATTTTCAGTGCGAAAGGCACAGCAGTCGACAAGTCAACCCTTTGGGAACATTAGAACTTGATCGTGGTAGAAAAATAACAATTGTGAACTGAGGCTTTGAAAGCTAGAACTCATCATTAAATTCAAACGAGATTTTATAGGTATAGAATTGTACACTTAAAATCGGTAAACAGATGGCTAAAAACGCATAAAATTTAAAAATCGGTAGAATTAGTAAAAGTTACTGTACAGTTTCACGCCGAAGTGATCATCAGACTTAAATTAAAATGCACAGTTCGTATATTTATGGGGGGCGGACGCGCTTGTAATTGGTCGATAGAAA
>JAOBYH010193419.1:0-10313 GCA_025403525.1 Umimayanthus kanabou
AGAACTGCGCGTGCGAAAACAACATATGCATCACGGTGCCCGAGAAATCGAGTAACCGCGTGCGCGCACAAAGAATGAAAACTATATCGAGCCACCTTAACCTTAAACT
Organism: Umimayanthus kanabou; assembly: GCA_025403525.1. Lineage (NCBI taxonomy): Eukaryota > Metazoa > Cnidaria > Anthozoa > Zoantharia > Parazoanthidae > Umimayanthus > Umimayanthus kanabou. The sequence goes on from JAOBYH010193419.1 coordinate 110, forward strand.
GGCAGGCTATTTTGCAACAAATATACAGGCATCTCCCTCAAGATTTTTGAAACGGTTAAGAAATAGAACATGCCCTTTGGCATGCAATTAGTGTATGACCCACATATTAATTTGAATAGTAACAGTCATCACTTAATTTGCTGTAGTTGCCATGGTAACAAATACAAAAATCCAAGAAGGCCACCGATGGTCAACATCTTGGATTTTCGATTTTGTTTAAGATTTTGTTTAATATTGAAAGATTTTGTTGGAAATAGCTATAAAACTTCATTTTATATTTCAAAACTACGAAATAAGCAGATGAATATGACTATGAGTTTTTAATCATTTTTGTTCGAAAAATGGAAAGTTTGACAGCAAACTTAATTTTCCCTCAATTAGTATGATGACGTCATCAATGCTGACGTCACTTAATTAGTGTCAAAAGATGTGTTTGTTCTCGAGGAACAGTTGTGCAAAAGCGTTTGGCAATTAGTCAAAGGGTAAAAATTCTAGGCCAAAAAAAACAAAGGGGGGTCAACAAATCCCCCCCTGGTATAGATTAAGACGAAATACAGCTTTAACATAATGGATTAGGACAGAAATAGCTAATGATTAGGCATCAAAGCACGACTTTACCGTTATAGAATGTGACAAGTAGCCAGTTACAGCAGTAGGACAGTTGGTTTCAGACAAAGTCTTGGTCACAAAAATCGGTGAACTGACGCTGCAAAGTTTAATGATCCGTTTTGCTTAATTCAGACCCATCTGATATTTGACCATTTTATTAATGTTATGATGGAGGTTACTTTAACTAGGAAATTAGAAGTTATTCAAAACAAAGCAGGTTGGACAGGTGACTATATTACATTAAGATAAATGACTTTCTTTACATAGGAGTAAGATGGGCGAGGCGATACTGAGTGAACCCTGCACAGTATCTACATTAATGGCCCTTCTAATGGACCGCCATGCCTCGCCCCGTCTGATAATGACCGTACTCAAGCTACTGCGCACGGCGCTCCCCCTCATGAGTGCAGACAGTTTTCAGGGCGTGTCCCTGTCTACGGCAGCCAATCAGATCCTTGGCTCGGATTCCAGACATCACCAACATCTCCGGCCTGTGGTCAAGGTCAGTTAACAACACGGTTTACTTGTCAAAAGTGGTTGGCTGCCCCAGAAATTGTTGGCCAATATATTTTGGAAAAAAATTGTACTGGAAACGTTTTTGTTCAGAATGGCAGTTCAAAATGACTTTCTTGTGGCGATATACCCCCTTCTCTAATTTGATTTTGATTGTTAGAAAAAAACTTTTAGAGGTGATATCGAGCAAACGGTTTCAATGTGTTGAATAGTACGCATTTCTATTATTATTATTATTGCTCTAATTCTTTCATGTGTTCGCTAAAGGTTGCTAAACTCCTTCTCGCCAAGTTGGGAGACTACATTTTGCCGAGTGCGGAGAGCGACAGCGTGTCTGTATCAGAGGAAGACATCAGCATGAACTCTGGAGAGGAGCACCAAGATGGGGAATCTAACGACGGTCAGGACGATGTTGTGTCGGTGTATGTGCACCTTCAAGAGAACCAACAAGCACATGAGGTTGTGCAGAAAATATTCAGGTTCGTTCCTTCTAAAGAGACCAGTTTGGGGAGAGAGGGTTGAGGTTTCCCTATGCCTTCGCTGTTTTAGCTTTTGTCTTACCATGCTACTTTTTACTTTGACAAGTTGTCAACATTTGAATTTTGACAATAAGTAATGTTTTTTGGTGGGTTTTTGACAGTTAGTTCAAAAGTTAGAACGAATAACACCAATCAGGGTTTCTACTCTTCAACACAATCAAAATTAATGGTCATTTTATGGGTTTTCATCAACAGGTTAGAACGAATAACACCAATCATTCCTACTCTTCAAGACAAACAAAATGAATGGTCATTTTATGGGTTTTCATCAACAGGTTCGAAAGTTAGAACGAGTAACACCAATAATGAGTTCTGATCTTCCACACAATCAAAATGAATGGTCATCTTATTGGTTTTCGTCAACTGGTTCAAAAGTTAGAACGAACAACACCAATCATTTCTACTCTTCAAGACAAACAAAATGATTGGTCATTTTATGAATCAGTTTCGTCAGCTGGTTCAAAAGTTAGAACGAATAACACCAATTAAAATTGAGAACGTGAACGTTTCTGGAAAAGTCTCAAGTTAAATTCAAAAGCAGGTAACTACCATTTGTTTTCAATAGCATTATCACCATCATCATTTTATCGTCTTCCTCGGTATCATCATCATCTTTATGACAATTAACAAAATCATCACCATCATCACTATCATCACCATCTCCACCATCATTGTCATTATCAACACCATCATCATCATCACAATTAGCAGTATCATCATTGTCATCATCATCATTACAACTATCGTCACCGTTATGTTATGCTGCAAACCAGTGTGCACTTATAATTTAAACTCCGGTTCTTACTCGGGTTTTCACTTGGCTCTTCTCCCGTTGCAGTTCGAATGGAGCACCGTTCATCTTCGTTATCGGCCAAGGGTCGGACATGGAGCGTGCAGTCCGTATAGATCAGGAGCTGACAGAGCACGGCCACGCTGAGGTACTGACGGACCGTCTGGCCGCCTGTGTCAGGAGGGCCCACAAGTTAGCCCAGTCTGGCATTGTGGTGAGTATAGGGCCCACGGGACAGCTGGCTGAGGATGATGATGATGAAGGGAGCTCACAGGGAAAGCAGCAGGACCCACACTCTCTCTGTAAACTGAGAAACACTGAATTGACCAGGTAGGTGGTGAATATGGTCGAGTAAAGGCCCTGTCGCGCTTAATGCCAAAGCTGAAATTGCGTACGTTTTGCAGACTTTTTTTCTAATATTATTTTGCACAGCTAGTTAAAAAGAGTTGACGTGCGAAGAACATGATAGAGAGATCTGAAAGCATGATGAGAACTCTTTTATTGAATACATACAATATAATACAGTACAATACAATACAATATAGTACAATACAATACAATACCGAACAGTACAGTACAATACAGTACAATACAATACAATACAATACAATACAGTACAGTACAATGAAATACATTACCTTTTTTATATAGCGCCTTATTTCATTAATTGTAAAAGGCACTGTATTCTAGTCTTGACCCAATTTATGACCAGTCGCGCATTGCTGGTTTCAGTTGGTTCCTGTTCCAACCAACACAAGGCTGCCATTTACGATTCGTATGGGTCATAAATATCTTGGGAAATCGTGGAATTTTAGACCCCGTCCACACGTAGCCGGGTATTTTCGAAAACGGAGATGTTTTTCTCCGAATACGGCTACCGTCCACACGATGCCGGCGTTTTCGAGCACCGAAAACGGAGGTTTTCAAATACGCTCTTCAGGGTGGAGATTTTTTAAAATGGAGATGTATCGTATTCGTGTGGACAGGCGAATACGAAGGTTTTCAAATACGATGATGTCATGCCTAGGTTCTAGGCTCGCTCTTCCGCACATACGATTCGAAAACGCTAACGTGTGGACGCACATTTTTTTTAAATACGGAGAAAATAATCTCCGTTTTCGAAAATACCAGGCTACGTGTGGACGGGGTTTTAGTATTTCGAAACACAGGCCTGGAAAATATGGAGAAATTAAAACCACTCATGGGAAGTTGGGCCTTGGTATGAACTCAGTACAATTATCTCAGTTCAAGGAAGCAACTTCTTGAACCATCAATTTGCGAGATACTTCAAAGTTTTCTAGTCATTGATTTTGTTTTGTAACTTGGTCATGGAAGGTAATGGAAGGTTATGGAAGGTTATTGAAGGTCATTGAAGGTAACGGAAGATCGTTGAAGCCAGGTTTTGGTCATAGTTGATAAAACTAACTGGTTTGGAAGCTCAACAAATTTCAAAGGGAGTGATCAAAGCTGCTTTGTTTTATGTTGAACAAACCGTGACCGTGCACATTGTTTTGTTCTACGTGTGAACCCGAATGTTTCTACTGGTTGGTTGTTCATTTGCGTTTCAATAACTTTTTGTTTTGTGCACGATCAATGCCAACTAACAAAAGAAATAGAGAACAAAAACATATAACAAAGAAACTATTGAGTTTCTTAACCAGTTCGCTCTATCAACTATGGTTTTGGTAGGTTATTGAAGGTCATGGAAGGTCATGGAAGGTTCTTAAGGTCTGGAAGGTAATGGAAGGTCATGGAAGGTCATGGAAGGTCATAGAAGGTTATGGAAGGCAATGGAAGGTGAAAGGTTACGGAAGGTTATGGAAGGTCATGGAAGGTCATGAAAGGCTATGGAAGGTTATGGAAGGTCATGGAAGGTCAGGGAAAGAAGGTTATGGAAGGCAATGGAAGGTGAAAGGTTACGGAAGGTTATGGAAGGTGAAAGGTTACGGAAGGTTATGGAAGGTCATGAAAGGCTATGGAAGGTCATGGAAGGTCAGGGAAAAGTCATGGAATCTAAGGCTGGGTTCACACTACTCGCTAAACATGATTCAATTAATCAAGATTGAGAACAATTTGATAGTTTAAGAGACAGACTGGCTTAAAAGAGATATAAACAAATTGCTCTGTCGTTACCAAATTCAAATGCTTCTTTCAAAACCAACGAAAACCTATCAACGCGTGTCAATACGAGCTTATTTAGGTGGAACAAGTCTAATATAATCGTGTTTAAGGCCTGTTCACACTAGGGACGCAAACCCAGACGCAGACACAAGAGTAAAGAAAACAAGTAACGCAGACACACGCAAGAAACGGCTGTATCTACCCATGCTAGGGTTTGACCTCAAAAATTGTTTTTCCTACCGACCAGGACAAATGCGAGCCGCCCGTTTATTTGTGGTCAGGCGGCACAAACTATGGCCTCGGAAGTCATCGCCCTCGTACACAGTCTCCTCTCAGCCGTGTCCTCCGACACCTCCAAGATGTGGACCTCGGCTCTCTACCAGGTGCTCTGTGATGCCTTGAAATATGTGCCCAACTTGGTTGGGGCCATGGAGGATGAAATAGAAAGTACCTGTGTTGACGAGCAGCCTGAAGACATGACCGAGGCTGAAGAAGAGGGGACTGGGCTGGAGGTGGATGATTGGCTACCGATGGCCCGTCACGTGGTCGCTGCGCTGTGTGTCCTGGGAGGATTTAGACAGCGACTCAGACCCGGCTGCATTGCAACGGTATGGTACTGTTCTCGTAATGGTGAAAATTGGTGCTTCTTGCTCGTTGTTTTTGCTGTTAATTTAGAAATTGTTGTATAAATATATGGTAGAACTTTGTATAAATAGGTAAAACTTTTTTATATACATGTTTTACCTTATATAAATACACATTTTAACAATTACTGCGAAGATGAATCATATTTAGAATTTATGTATTTGTACTATTCAGTCGTTCGTGAAGCTCTTCAGTGAACTGCCAGTTAGATTACGAAATATTTGTAATGATCGCAAATCCTTTTCAAACGAAACTCGCAGCAACTAAATAAAAAAGATGCTGGTTTTATTGAAAACTTTTTATTTAATGTAGTATGTAAGTCTTTGTTCAAGCTGAAAGTATTTGTTCTCCTAGCTTTCGAGGTTGTTCGTAATTAAGCAAAGTTTTGTATTGTATCGTGTCGTGTCCTATCGTATGAGGAATTGTATCGCATAGTATCGTTTTAGATTTCATCGTATCTTATCTTATCGTGTCGTATCATATTTATTGTATCGTGTCGTGTCATGTAATGTCGTATCGTATTGTAGTGTATTGCATCGTATCGTATTTTATCGTATAGTGTACGTCGTGTCGTATCCTATCGTGTTGTATCGTGCCGTGTCGTATCCTATTGCAGAATATTGTGTTGTAACGTATCGAATCTTATCGTGTAGTATCGTATTGTATTATATTGTATTGTATCGTATCGTATCGTATTGTATTGTATTGTAACGAACCGTATCGTATCGTATTATATCGTAACTTATCGATCGTGTCGTATTGTATTGTATTGTGGCGAGTCGTATCGTATCGTATTGTATCGTATCTTATCATGTCGTGTTGTATTGTACTGCATCGTATCATATTGAATCGTATCGTATTATTGTATTGAGTTTTTGATAGACATCCCAAGTGGAATGCTTGCGTATATCTTCCTGCAGGTTGTTGGTGAAGGTATGGCCCCCATGACAGCAGAGGTACTGAGCGTATCCGATCGTCAGGGTGTGGCAACTGTCCTATTACGTGATGGATCGGAGAAGTACAGTGAACGAGTACAAGATATACCTCTTGTGCGGCTACGGATACAGGACAACCAGGTACAGTGACAAGTGTGACATCCCTCCTTTTTGACAAAACAAAAGCAATCTTAACTTTATTAGGTGGCAAAATCAGCCTATGTTCTGAGCTTTTGTTCACTTCATCACTATTATACCTTCTTCATTAGTGGACTGAAATGGCTCAATACACTACACCACACCACACCACACTACACTACACTACACTACACTACACTAAACTACAAAACAATGCAATACAAAATGAAACAATACAATATAATGTAATAGAAAGCCTTCATTTAGACACGATAGTAGTAAAAAGCTTACAGCTTGTTGGGTCGTGGTACGTTATGTAAATCTAAAAGTTTAAAAGGCTTGAAACCATGAAATGTATAAAAAAAAATGACTTGTAAGACTTAAAATATATCTTGAAAATACGTTGCATTAATTGTATAAAAAATCCTCGTGCCGTACTTTTCTTGTCTACACAGAAGTTACATTGTATGTGAAATTGTTAAACTCGTCTGAGAACCTGAGTTTTTTTTATTCAGGTTTTTATATGATTGGTGTGCGAGGTTCTCTTTGGTCATTGTATTCCATATCGCGGATCCACAGTTGCGTTGTTCCCAAAGCGCTTACCGTTCGATAGGACTTTTTGTTGATTGATGTTGTTCAGCCTGAGAATCTATTACAAGTACGGGCTCATCACCATCTATGCTGCTACTTTGCCAGGTGTTGCCCCTCTGTGACAGTCTCATAGTAGACAGTGTAGTGGACGCGCTGCAGCACCTGCTGTCCGTGAAGGATCCCCCCGTCCATCCGTCAGTCCAGCCTTCCGCAGCAGCACGAGTGCTGGCAGAGATCAAATCCAGGTCAGTCACCATTCACTACCAGGTTATGGCCGATTTATTAAGGCCAAGTAAAAAAGTAAGTTGGTAAGCGTCCCGGAGGGGGGTTTCTCTTCAAGATTAATTGCTTTAATGACCAAATGAACAAATAGAAATGTGTTACCATTTGGTGTTATTGTTACAGGCAATATATCCTGTAACCTGGTTCCAGGCTCTTTCCTCTCCCGAGAGAAAGACCCTTGTTGGGCCTGGTCGCGTGACACCCAGCTTCTGAGTGCTAACAAATAACATAAACATGGAAGATGTGCTTAAGATGGATTAATGTTCTTATTTAGCCTTGTGTAGAGAGTAAAAGATTATATTTTCATCAAAAGAAACGCATATGCAAGTTAAATTTTAATTGTTACCACCCAGAATCTGGTTGCCACGTGACCAGACCCAACCAGTTAAGAATATTTAGCACATGCTGATGCTATTCCAAATTACTGGCCCTTGTACCTCAGTCTTCTACGAAACTGATTTTTAAAGTATTGTGACCACTATTCAAAACACATACAAGATTTGGTCGGATTTGGAAAGATTTTTGCAGGTTTTGGGCGAGAAAACCTGACTTCGACCAACATTTGGAGTTATCAGTAAAAAGAACGATATCAGTAAAACCATTTTTATAAAAAAAGAAAATGGAAAAAGTATGAGTCGGGTTTTTTTTCAGTGGTCGGGCAGGGACGCCAACTCAATATTTTTTTTACTTGGCCTTTAGCGATACTCTATCTACTCCTAGCCTGCAAGTCGCCAATTAGCGACTAAGATGCTCTGCGCGCGTTGTTGTTTTTGATTTGGTCAGTTGTAACTTCGATCCCTACTTACGTTTATACTTTTAAACCAACACACATTCCAATAGTTATAGTGTCGATTACTATTTCTATTTTAAAGAAGGTTAATTACTGATCCGGTATTTTCAGTAACTGAATTTCGTAATCTTGCATCTCAAAGTGTAGTAGAAAATTGGCTCTTACAATGGAGAATGTACGACTGGTTTTTAGTTCTCCAACCTTAGTTATATCCAATGCTTTCTTTATATTGATCTTGATGCATTCAGGTTGCAATTTTCTGTTCTTGTCTCATGTAAAAGAACTGTAAAATTCTCAGGAAATCTATCTCTGTAGATAATTATCCGCCCAATCTCAACATTCATCCAAAAAAGGACTGTTCATAAAATCTCCGCAAAAGACGATGTGCACCGGCCCCAAAGTGAATACTGAAAGTTTCATGACTATCTTTGTAAATAGATTGATATTTAACCATGCACAATTTAGTATGGGGTAGTTACTTCAGCATAGCTTTAGTTTCAATACAGTTTTCTTTTTATAGTCTTGTTAGTGTATAAGTAATGTTGAACATTGTAATATAGGATAAGTATTTTTTTCTTATGAAGAATAAAGACCATTATTATTATTATTATTTCTGTTCTTATATTTAGAGCAAGCATGGTGGTCCTGTGCCTGGTAAAGGACCCGTTATTCCTGAAGACACTAACGAACGAGCCGGCCGAGCTACTGCCTGTGTTGAGAGAGCTTGGTGCCGAGTGTGACCCTGGCGAGAGACTCTCCGTGAACGAAGCTCACTGCGATGAACTGCGCATGCTTTTTAAAGAATTCGTCAAACCGTTAGAACAAGGCAATCGACGCACTAAGCCCAGGAAGATGGTATTGGACTTATATCGTGCATTCCCGCCCGTCCGCGGCTGTGTGTTTACTGAGGGACAGATGTGCGTTTATTTCATGGCGGAACCAGCCCCTCCTGCGCGCAACACAGCTCTTAATCTGCCCAGGGGGACCTTCGTGTATGCAAACTCATCTGTACCCATTAAGGTAAAGTATCATTTTCTCTCAGTGGAAAAACGTTTTTGGTAGTTCACTTTGTTATTTACTAAATTTGGTAGTAACTGTATCTTATGTCGCTTTCCATTGGTTCGTTCTGACCGGCCGAAAACAACTGGTTCTGGTCAGTTTAAATAGAGAGGTTCAAGGCGCGCGTGTACATTTTTTCCCGCCACATCTCACCAAATTCCCGCGCTTTGGCCGACCGGAGCTGGAGAACTGAGCGGCTCTGGTCCAGGCCCATTCTGGCCAGAACCAGTTCTGAGAACTCATGCGTTCCATTTCAGAACCGACTGGTCGGAGAGCGACCTTAGTGACTACTTTCAGAGGTCGTGCGATCGTGGGAGAAGGGCCTTTTTGAACATCTGATAAGCAAAAATAAACAGCTTTCTGAGCAGATAAATTCACATATAGTGGTTTGATTCTAATCGAATAAACGACACTACTTGCTCAAAATAAGTTGATCCATAACAAGACAAATAAGTACAATCCAACGTTTGCGAATTTAGGAATTTTTGAAAAATTTGTGTTCGTCCAATGTTGTTGCTAGGTGAACCTTCCATTATATTTAACTTCCCAAGTGCTTTGTTATGCGAAAATTCGTTTCTGAGCTTGATTTTCCTGCTGTCGCTTCGGGGGTGAAACATTCCACCATGTTTCCACTGCATAAGGTCCATTAAAACCTGGTTGATGAGCCAATCTTGTGTCCACGTTAAATATAGCATTTGTTTTGCAGTTGTTGGGAACATAAATAGGAAAACGTTTTTGGTTTTAAACTCCGAAGCGTTTTTGAAGTCGGGTCGTGTGCGTGAAGTTCGGCACATATTCAGTGCAACAAGATATCGCTCGAAAACACATTCAAAACGTAGTGACGTACCCTACAAGCCAACATTTGAAGTCTTTTGAATGCAAAGGACCACACGACGTGAGATAAACTGTATACTACTGACTCAATGTTGGATCTCTTGTTTTAGAGATGCATGTAACAGACGTCACTCTCGGTGTATATAAAGAAAATACAACAACATTTTTGGGCAGGTTTAATGGCAATATTTCGAGTAGCTGTGCTACTCTTTATCAAGCCAAAGCTGGAGTGAGGTGAAATTATAACGGCTCTCAATATTTGAATTATAATTGTACAAACAAAATAGTTAATATATGACTAAGGCATAACAACTTCAATATCCGGTCAATATTACAGCTAATGTAGAGTGTTACATAA
>JAOBYH010193530.1:0-10312 GCA_025403525.1 Umimayanthus kanabou
TGAATTCCCAACTCGAGTCCCATATTCCCATACATTTGCTTAAAATCGTACTGTCTACTGAAATTTGACACTCGACCAAACAGTGCAAACGGCAGTGTTGAAAAAAATTCGCATCCAAAGCTTGGGCTACCTGTGTTGTCATCTAATATCAAACCCCAAGGGGTACTCAGAAAAATCATTACGGGGAGGGGGGGACCAATGAAGGCCTTTGTTGCCACCCAAAAAAAATATGCATGGCTGAAATTTTATTCCCAAAAAAAATATATGACCTCAAATTTCATACCCAAAATATACAAATGCGGGTTCCTCTTAGACAATATAGTTTGAATATTCAGTAAGGTTTTACACGGTCTTTTTTTGTTTCCGTAAAAAATCAAAAATATCTATTATTAGAACTTTTGAAATAATGCACGATAAAACAATGTTTATATAGTGCGAATACTCGCGGTACATTCAATTAAATCAGAACTCAGAGGTGCAAGGCTCAGGCAGGCGTAGCGTAACAGATATTACTCTGGCTACAGCTTTGATAAAGTTTGATATAGGCGTTTTGTTTTATTATATGTGCGTTGATTATGCGTGGCGAGTGTTATCATTGCTCGTTTCGTTGTTCACTTTCTGTCAGCGGGTATAGTTATTTAGATTTTAAGTTGAGAAATCATTGCAATTCTACTCAGTGTTGAGTGCCGATCGCCTCATGCTGGTGATGCTGGCGACCAAAGGGCCCAGGTCAGCCGGAATGTTCATGCAGGCCAAGAACTGAAGAAATGAAGAACCTTCGGCACTGTGGACCAGAACAGTGGAAGAACAGTCAGTCCTGGCGGGAGGAGATGTGTTCTGAGTCAGAAGAGATAGAGCCGAACCTACAGTGTGGCGCAGTGAAGATGCCAGTCTCGGTTCAGTGTGTGTGGTTGCGTATCCTAGAGAGCGCCTGCGGGATTTGAAGCAGACGGATATTTGCCACACAAGTCATGGATTCTGGGGATGTATAGTAACAGTGTTCTTGGTGTGATTCTACTGGGAGTACCTGGAGCTTATTGCTTAGTTTTATTGCTCTTTGGGTCAAGTGCGAGGTGATAGTCCTCTGTCAGTGTTGTTCAAGTGCTGGACTCCATGTGATTGACCACACGGACTCCTGGAGGTTTTGCAATACAAATTTGAACAGTGGGTCTGGAAGAGCCAGGCAGTCGTTTGACAGCTGCACCCAAATGGGGTCACCCAACTGACTTGTCAGTGACGGAGCTGTGAGGTGCTGTAGATGCCCACCGATTACCTGTGTTTGCTTGTGTTTGACGCTACTTCACCGGGGATGGTAATGCTCTGTTGTGGCTGGTTCATGCGGCTACCAAGTAGTGGTAGAAACTGCGAACTCTGAACATTAATTTCATTTTGATATACTTGGATTTGTCCTCTTATTGGAAGTTTATTCTCGTCTAGCAAGTCGACAGTGTGTTTGGTTACAGTATTTAGTATTTTGTATTAGTATTCTCCCGGGTAGCGATTTGTAGAACTCCTAGTTGAGCCTTTTTTCTACAGACATATTGCAGTTTGTTGACGTTTAAAGTGTGCGTTCAGGGTGGCACTTTTAAACTGTCGTTTTGGAGAATCGTACAATCAAATACTGTACCTTGGTCATTAGTCAGTCTGTTCGTGTAGACGTAGAGTAAGTTAACTTCTTAGTGTGTTTTGGACTGTGTCATTCATTTCAAAAGTAAGTTTTGGCATATTTTAATTTTGCATTTTTTGACATGCATACTACTTTTTTAATTGTCTTTTGTATTTTTTTTTTGCTTGTCTCGGGACGTGATAAGCTCAAGTGGGGAGGAATAAGACCAGGTCACTATTCCCGTGTACTGTTTGTGCTGTTTAATATCTTGTATGTTGCAGAACGTTCTGGTCGTTGCAAAATTGGCTTTTGCATCTGTAATTTTCAAGTGTTTTGAGTCACGCGCCGCGTAGACTGGTAATTAATTTGTCATGGGTATTGCGTTTCATGCGTACATAATTCCCTTGTGACAGTTTTGCAATCAGTTTTGTCACGTTTCAATTCACACTTGGTAGAGTAATATATCTGCTTTGTTTTGCATATCTTTTACAGAAGTTAATAGTGAGTACTTTAGCCGTAAAGTATATAGTTTTGTTATTCTTGTTAGTTGGGATAAACCTAGAGATACATTGCACGAGTATTTCTTGTCCATTCAAACACCGGAAACCTTGTGTTCAGTGCTTCCAGAACAGTCACATTCTGGTTGTTGCATAATGTACATGTGTTCACTACTGTACGTGTCACGTGTGGTTCTCTGTAGGCGTGACTCTGATGTCATTCGGACAATGGACACTCCTTATGTGCTGTGCATAAATACCAACGTATTTTTAGTAGCGTTCTTTAGTAGACAATTGCGATCTCAGAGGTAGCTTGCTTCAGCGAGAGTTCCTTTTGGTCTACTCATTCTGTGCCATGGACTGACAGGTATAAAATCGTTTTCTGTATTTCTTGGTTTTTACATATCATGAGCTTTGCTGTTTGTATTTTCACAAGCTTTTGACTAGTTTTAGTAACAAGTTATTTGTATTCACATTACAGGACGTTCCTTATTCCCATTGTTTTTAGAGTATGTTTTCGTTTTAAAGATGTTTCATTTAGTTTTCAAATAATGTTTTTCCTTCGTTTTTATAGTTTCTGCTTACAGTTTGGAACATTTTTGACATTGTAAGTTTGGAGCACATTGCTTATAATGTTTGAGTTTTCTAAGCTTGTATGCCTTCCAAAATTGTACTCTTACTCTTAGCTGTAGTGTAAATAAAATACTGCCAAATTCGCTTGCATCCATGTAATAGTGTTCTCACGTTTTGTGCCGCTCTACACCGCTCGCTCGGCCATCGCTTACATCTGGTCGTCGCAAACTTTGGAACAAGCTCCCCCTCTCTAATAAGCGCTCCCTCTGGAAGGTAAGAAAACAAATATGAAGACCATCCCCCCAAAAGGGCTTATTAGACAGTTTACAGTAAACACAGATATCCTCAGCTGGCAGCATATCACTATCCCACTAAGAATACTACTTGCAATAAGGATTATGATATCTACATATCATTCTTTGAAGATTATTTTTTTAACCACTTCTTATCAAACCTTTCGTCTTTTTCTAAAAATCCCTGTGACACTACCGGAACTCCATGCGTTGCACACTGAACATTTCACATGATACATCGATTTTTAAAAATTTCTGTGAGACTGTGACACTACCGGAAGTCCATGCGTTTCACTTTGTACATCGTTTTTCAAAAATCCCTGTGACACTGTGAAACCACCGGCAGTCCATGCGTTTCACTTTTTACTTCTCACATTGTACATCGTTTTGTGTCTACTGCGCGTGCACAGCTAGAAAACTGCTGTATATTGTAAAAAAGTATCCACAAATCGTAATGTCTTCATAACGTCATCGTAACAAATAAAAACGGACAATCGTTGGAGTCATTGCACAATAGTCATCGGTCTGCTCGTCACGAAATTGGAACCAACCAAACCGAGAATTTGTGCAAAACTGACTTTTGCTGTGGCGTTGGCCAACCATGGCAGTGCATTGTTGGAGCTTCTTGATTGGTAAATGTGTTTTAGTATGTTTTTGTCTACATTTACCCCTCAGGGAATTTACCACAGCTTTCAATACGTGTACCAAACTAGTCGAGTTAAAGGTTTTGTTAGTTTTGTCCCAGATTTTGGACAATGTGTTGCGGCTGAACTAACTACGCCTTCCTGTCGAAGAGAGAGTGGAATATTTTGCTTTTCAGTTGCTGAAGTTCAAACCATTTTGTGGCTTTAATGAGCCTCTTATTAAGAGGATCAATGAGCCCATTTATGGGATAAGTATCTTGTAAAGACGATACTGATAGAAAAGCTTGTTTTATACAAGATGAAAAAAGTGCTTCAGGGAAATGACTGTGTGTTTCAGAAAACACGTGTTCTGCAAACTGCAACACCTAATTCACTCAATGCTCGTTATCGAGAATGCTGTGGTATCATAAGAGGGAAGTATTAAACATAGCGTAGCCCTGAAAAATAATGTCAATGTTGATTTGTAATCATCTTGTGTTGGAATGCATGTGAGATCGACTGCAAGAAATCTGATGAAATGCTCAAGAGCCAAACGTTTTAGAGATCAAGAACCATCCACAATTTCTGCGAGAAAACTTATGGAGACAATGAAAAGAAGGAAAGGTAGACGAAAAATAGAAAGGATAGTTAAAATCTCAATTCCCAAGTCATCTAAACTTTACGAGGTAGTGGCTGATTCAAACTTCAAAAGAAATCAGACAACAGTGAAACAGTGCTCATGTACAACAATGTTTTGCTGGATACTGTGGAAGACACAAAATTCGAGCCAATGGACATGCCCACTACTAGTAACATCACCTCTATCTCTGCTATCAACACAAACCAAATTGTTACCATCAAAGGCAAGCTGGTAGAAATGTCTACCAAGAAGAAATTGAAAACTGTTGATGGAGAAAAATTAATAGTTATTGCCTATCTTGCTGACCCTCATGGGGCAATAAAGGTGACTCTGTGGGGCACATTTTGTGATTTGGAAGAAGGCAAAACCTACCAGTTTGAAAACTTGCTGGTGAGAAAAGATTTTAACTCTAAAGATGTGATCTTGACAACTCCAAAATAGGGTTGCAAAGCTGCTGAAACAGAATCGTTCACAGAGGAAGTGATTCTCCCTGCAGAACTACCCAAGTCATTCACATCAACAACTGCAACTGCAGATATGCTAGGTATATAATCATTCACTGTATACCAAGCTTGTTGCCAAATTAAGAAAAAGATTACACTGGAGAAATCTACAATTGTTACTTGCAGTTCATGTGGACTAAAGCAGAAGTTGAAATCAACCACTGAACACCGTTTTGTTCAGTTATATATTGAAGTGGATGATACGAAAATAACAGTTACACTTTTCAGTAACATCATCAAGACATGTTGAAGTCCCCCCTTGAGCTCCCAAAACTGAACAGCATCATATAACAAAAACCAAGATCGTAGAGGCTCTTTCCATCTAAGATAGCACTGCAACTATCATCCAAAATGACCAATAGAGAAAAACAAAACTGATTTTGAAAGAACAAATTAACAAGAATGATCTTATCAATGTTATGCCATGGTGGAGAAGGTATGGGGGTTTTACGTTTTTTGTACAATTTTTTTATAACTCCCCAGCTTGGAAAATGATTGGTTTGGGCAATTTTAAGTACTTTTGATCAAAATCCCTGCGACACTAACGGAAATCCATTCACTTCATCGTTGTGACACTACCAGGAATCCTTGCGCTCCCATCCCCTTGGTGGGAAGTGTGGTCGGAAAAGAAAAAACATATTCACATTCTAAACATCTTTGTGCAGTTTAAAGTCTAGAACTATACAAGGATTTGTCAACAGAAAATGTAAGTTTTGGAGCATATTTTGTGCAAATATTTTTTCACATGGAATACGATCACGATACGAAGTTACCAATAAAAAGGTTCATAGTCTGCTTGGTCCACTCGCAGCCCAGAATATGCCCAAAGGCAGTATTATTCCGATCTGTGGTAAAAAGACTTATCACTTGTCAGTTTCATGGACAGTAAAAAACGATCTGCGGGCTCATAAACGGCAACAATTAACATGCTTTCCTGAACATGATTCAAAAGACGTGACCTAGCTGCGACCTTAAATAGAAACTATTACGACAAAGAATCACACTTAACAATCAATTATTTAGAAAACTAAGTGTTACATAACTCATGTTTATTGCCATTATTGTCATCATTTATTAACTTCTACATGTAAATACAGCACAGTGTTATTACTCCTTGTAAAACCAAGTTGAGGCCCAAGACCCCAGGTTTTGTTCCTTAATGAGGTTTGCAGGAACTAAGAAAAATCAACTCTGTTTTAGTTCTAACAGATCAACGTGGCAGTTCTGGTTTTGGTCTTCTACAAAACGGTGGGAGCCAAGCATTTCCAGAAAAAAAACTCAGATACACAAACTTGGGGCTGCAGCCAAGGCCACCGCAGTCATTCTGCCTCTTTTGGGCATCACCTGGATCCTAGGCCTGCTGGCTTTTGGGACAGCAACTGTCGTCTTCAAGTACCTTTTTGCAGTCTTTAACTCGCTTCAAGGACTTGCAATATTTATTTCCCACTGCATTCTGAATGAAAAAGTAAGCTTATTATTTCATAGTAGAAAATAACTGGGTTTTTTTGCACAAGTTTTCGTATTGCGAGATTGTGCATCCAACTCATCACGCAGAAAGGTTATGCATTTTTCCTGATTAATACTAAGTAAAGAATCAATGTTCTATAAGAAATTTCTCCACGTGCCTTTCAAAAGGTTTTTCCATGCACTTCCAATTTCCTAAGTACAGCCACAATTCGATAGCCGCACTCTAACCATTACCATTCCTTGCTAACTTCATCTGAAGAGAAACAAGAGTGAAGTGAAAACAAGTTCTACAATAGGCTGATAACTAGAAGACAGTTAGTGGAAGTTACCCGATTTTTCAACTGATAGTTGCTTTAAAATCACCAGAAAGTGTCAGTGGGAAACATTCCTTTCCGCCAACTTGGTTTAAGGGTGAGTTTGAGGCTGGTGGTGTTAATTACAAGCAAAATTTGAATGGCACAAATACTTTCGTTTCGAGGTTAAACTATTATTTTTTATCTCTGAAAAAATGTAACTGCCTCCTTTGCTAATTGATGATCAGTTCCTTATTTTATGAAAATATAAGCTTGGATAAATCCTAACAGGAAAGTTCTAATAAAGCTTTTGAAAGTGTTTCTTGAAAAAAGGATAAAATTTGATGTATTAAGCAGTAATTTCAATTGCTGTTTGTTTACGTTTTAAAATGCCGAATGTTGAAATGTCTGCTTGCATAACAATATTTAGATTATGTTATATTTCAACCCCTCAAATGTATGATAACTTAAAATGTTATGTTGCGTATCGAGGTACACCAGTGAATATAAAGCGGAGAGACTGCTAGCCATGCAGATTGAGGGATTTGCTAAAGAACACAATAAATTTATACTTATTGCCAGCTATAAAGCAGTTTACCAGAGCACGCATAATCTCGCATTTATTTTCTAATCTTCCCCTGTCGGTTTTTTTTAATATGACTTCAACCATTTCTTTTAAGTCAGAACGCAGATAATTATATGTGTGTATAATCTTTAATAATCTTTAATAACTTTCTTCTTTCAACCACAAAAACATTTCCAAAGTATTGTAAATGGGGCTCTATACTCGATTAGTTTTTACTACATCTGGAGTCCTAGCACTCATACAATTTCATATCAAGCCTTGTAATTATAAATCTTCAAAACGAGTGTAAATAAAATGTTGTTGCTATAAGCCATTCACGCACAATCCAATGTACATTCGAACTCCAAAGAGTGAAACTGAAAAGTAGGTTTGTAAGTAGGAAACTATACATGTACTATTTATATCACTTTTAGTTTTCAAAGAAAAATAATACAATAATCTTACTGCATTCTTACATTGTTTTTGGTTAAAATATCTTACATGTATGTTCAGTACTGAAAATTTATCAGGTACTCCTCCCCTTCCCAGCAGCCCCTCTACTCTCAAAGACCTAGTGCCATTTCTACTTGAGTCCAAAATTGACACCTGTAAAGTTTCTTACACGTACATTATATTTCCAGTCAGATCTCTAAAAATCATCTTTGGTGAAAAAATATAATTATTTTCAAAATGTTTTCAATGTTCACATAAGCTAATTCCAAAGATGGAGAATTGAAGCTAGGTAAATTAAACTAAACAATATATTTATTTTTAGGTCTGTCAGTTCACATCTTCACCTGTATTTGAACTTGAAGAGGCCATGCGAAAGGCTCAGGATGATCTCAAGGCAACAAATGCAATATGTATGATGAGAAGAATACAGAAACATTTTAAGAACCTTTTCTCCAGGTATAAAGTGACTTTTTGTTCTTAGTTTGGTTAGTTTTAGTTAGGGATTGAGAATCCGCAACAAAACTGGTATGAATCAACTTTTTGATGCCAACAGTAGCCAACTGAATATAACACTTGATACAGCTAAATTTATGATCATCTTTAAATTAATACCTGAACATATAGTTATCCAACTTCAGTTAGTTCCTAGTGCCATTCCAGTTGTTGAATAGTTTACATACATACATATATAAATAAATAAACAAATAAATACATACATACATACATACACACACACACACAGATAGCTCTCTTTAAAGCTACATTAATTGAAATTATTTTTTTAAACACAATTTTAAATGTTGAGGACAGTCCTAAAAGAAATAACAAAGAACAGTATTCTTCGTTATTCTTCAGACTTTCAAGTCTATCACAGAAGTATGGTACCATCAGCATTGAAGGCACTGAATGGCAGCAATGGACAACAGTCAGTACTCAGTTTGGATCAGTTATTGCAAACAGCCACGGTGATGTGATGTTTAATGCAAATGTCACAGTGTCTGAACTAGCAAAATGATTTTGAAGGTTAGCATAAATTTTTGACCTATTTTGTGCAAATATTTCGTCACATGGAATATGATCTATAGTCTGCTGAGGCCCGAGACCCCAGGTTATGTTCCTTGATAAGGTTTGCAGGAACTAAGACATTTCAATAAGAAGAAGTTTTTGTTCTAACAGATCAACGTGGCAGTTCTGGTTTTGGTTTTGGTTTTCCAGAAAATGGTGGGAGCCAAACACTTTCAGAACAAAACTCAGATACATAAACTTGGGGCTGGGGCCAAGGCCACTGCAACCATTCTACCTCTTTTGGGCATCACCTGGATCCTAGGCCTGCTGGCTTTTGGGACAATAACTGTCGTCTTCAAGTACCTTTTTGCAGTCTTTAACTCGCTTCAAGGACTTGCAATATTTATTTCCCACTATAATCTGAATGAAAAGGTAAGATTATTATTTATTTCATATTAGAACATAACTGGGTTTTTTGCACAAGTTTTTGTATTGCGTGATTATGCATCCAACTCGTCACGCAGAAAGGTTATCCATCTTTCCTGATAAATACTGAGTAAAGTGTCAATGTTGTAGAAGAAATTTTGCCACGTGCCTTTCAAAAGGTTCTTTCGTGCATTTCCGATTTCCCAAGTATAGCCACAACTTGATAGCCGCACTCTTAATTATTATCATTCCTTACTAACTTCATCTCAAGAGAAACACGGGTGAAGTGAAAAAAAGTTTTATAATAGGCTGATTGACTATGTCTTTTGTGGGAATTCCCGAAGTTTCAATTGATAGCCGCTTTGAAATCACCAGAAAATGACAGTGGGAAACATTCCTTTCTAACACTTTGGCTTAAGGGTGAGTTTGAGGCTGGTGGTGTTAATTACAGGCAAAATTTGAGTGGCACCAATACTTTCATTTCGAGGTTAAATTATTCCTTTTTATAGCTGAAAAATAAGGAATTGCCTCCTGGATAAATCTTAACGGGAAAATTCTTATAAAGCTTTTGAAAGTATTTCTTTTTAAAAGTATATGAAAAAGGATAAAATTTGATGTGTTCAGCAGTAATTTTCAATTTAAGTTAAGCCATTGCTGCGCACCGAATGTTGAAATGCCTGCTCACATAATATCAGTCTGTGCTTTGTATCCATTTTTAGTATGAATTTATTATGTTATATTACAATATTTCAACCCATCAAGCCTATGATAAACTTAAAATGTTGTCAATGCGAATCGAGGTTCCCCAGTGAATATAAAGAGGCAAGACTGCCAGCCATGCAGAGTCGGAAAAGAAGAAACATACTCACGCTCGCATTCTATAATCTTTGTGCAGTTTACAGCCTAGAACTCTGCTAAGATTTGTCCACAAAAAATGTAAGTTTTGGAGCATATCTTGTACAAATATTTCTTCACTTCGAATATGATCATGATGCAAAGCTAACAAGATCTATTGTCTGCTAGTTCCACTCAAAGCCCAGAATATACCCAATGGCTGCATTCTTTCGATTATTTCAAGCTGTGGTAATAAGACTTATCACTTGTCAGTTTCATGGACAACGATTATTAACATGCTTTCCTGTAAATGATTCAAAACATGTGACCTAGCTGTGACCTTTAGCAGAAACTATTATAACAAAAGAATTATAATTATTTAGAAAACTAAGTGTTACATAACTCACTTGTTGGTCAGTTCTTCCCTTCGAACCAAAAGATATACCATGACTGTCAATAGCAAAAGCCATATGCCACATTTTAACAATCACGAAATTATTAATCCCTTTCTTGCTTCTGATTCGGCAAAGAAAC
>JAOBYH010193641.1:0-10311 GCA_025403525.1 Umimayanthus kanabou
TGTTATGTTATGTTATGTTATGTTATGTTATGTTATGTTATGTTATGTTATGTTATGTTATGTTATGTTATGCTATGTTATGTTATGTATGTTTTTAGTGTTATGTTATGTTATGTTTTGTTATGTTATGTTATGTTACGTTACGTTGCGTTACGTTACGTTATGTTATGTTATGTTATGTTATGTTATTTTATGTTATGTTATGTTATGTTACGTTACGTTACGTTACGTTATGTTCTGTTAGGTTAGGTTATGTTATGTTATGTAAATGTAAATGATTCTAGTAAACTATTTGGCAACAGTTCTACCGGATGGAGTGGGAATATACAGAGTCATCTGGAAAGAAGTTCTTGTCTGCGTCGACAGACAGCTGAGCCTTGTAATCTCTCTAAATGCCCGAAATTGTACCAGAAAGACAGAACAACTGCCTGCGAATCGGAAAATCGTTTTTCATTGTTATTACTAGACATGTTACATGATTGAAACTAGAGTTCCTGTCTCATTCGTTTAGTACCGGTAGATGTTAAAATGTAGCAGGTAAATTACACCAACTTTAGAAATCATAAAACTGCTCTTTCAAGTTATCTTTTATTAATGTCTCTTTGACGAGATTAAATAACAATGGTCGTAACAGCTTGAAACATGGCCAGCTACTCTAAATTGCATGCAAAAAAAGCTGAAATTTTGAGCAATTTTTTGTTCCTTTTAAACTTTAAAGATTAAACCAGGAATATAGCTTATAACATTCATCTGAAATGTATAAAATTATACCTGTTATGACAATAACTGCTCCGTTCAGCTGCTAATAACAACGGGACGTTAACTTAGGCAGGGCGACTCGTTTTCAATGTTCTTCAGGAAGTTGTAAAGCGGAGGATTTTGTACGGGAAACAGGAAGTTGTAAGCACATAGTCGAAAGCATAAATTCGTATCACGTATATCCATGCAGCTGCAACACAAAGTTTATATGAGTGTATGCTCTGTTCTCTAGAACAAACGTGAGTTGTAATTTTGCTACTTTTCTTTTTGAAGAATAGTTAAAATTTCTCATTATTAATATTTTATATCTACGTTTTAGTAATGTTTTTCATTTTTAATCTTAACATTTTGACAGTTGAAATCTCATTGCTGCTAACAGACAGGCAGACAGACAGACACATTTCAACCGTTGCAGAAAATATACTCTAGTAAACAGCAAATACACTCTTTTTTTCATAAGAACCTTTTTTATAAGAATGTGAGTCTGAAATATAGCCAAAATTTAAGAACATGCTTAGAACAAACCCGAGGCTGAGGAAAATCGAAAAACTTTTGTTTTGGATACTGCACAAAATCATGGACATAATTCATTTCTCGGCTAGTGGTCGTCAGTGCAACATCGCCTCAGTATAGAATTGTGCATGTACAACTTTGTTTTTATATCTTCAGATGCTCTTATAAAAAAAATAAAAATAGGTGTACTATTATATACTCTACTACTACTATAACAAGTACACATTTACCCTACTCTCGGGGACAAACGTGAGTTTTCATCATAATCAGCAACAGATCACGAGGCTCAAGTTACTGCGATCAGTCGCCAGCACCAGAGACAAATGGAAACACTTTACCCGCGGTGTCTGTTGCATGTTTTATAAGGTACCTGCCCCAGACAGTGCTGGGACACTATCTGGGGCACTCTTACGGCGCTTACGATTATTTAGAAACCAGGCTTTACATACACTGGGTAAGTTTGTTTGCCTCATTCCATTGTTTTGCTACTGTGCGAAGAATTCACACCCCTGCACTGCATCACTGAGCTTTAATTAACACCGTATCCCCTTGTGTGGCATCATGCTACAGCTGCGTCACTTCCAATAGTATTTGCTTCATCAGCATAATTTTTCAATCATTAGCATAAAAAAACAAGTTATATGAAATTATTCTAAAAGAGCGTTTTCACTCAATCCCAAGAGACATAAAAGACAAAGAAACGGGCGGCCATGTTGGTCTACCAAACAGTAGAAGGTGATTTTAAAATATTTTATTGTTAAAAGTAGGCCAACTTGGCGGCCATGACGTTCTATACTTCTCATTGTTGATATTTTATATCTGCTCTTTCTAAAAATGTTTTTTTTAAAATATTAGCATTTTGACAATGGAAATCTTCTTGCAGCTAACAGTCAAAATAACAGAAAGCAGACAACCAAACATGTCAAATGAAACAAATTGTGGGACTAATAGTGGTGTCCAAGCTTGCAAAATAACTTTAACTTCAGTTAATTAATTTCACTTCAACCCGAAGGTTTCTTACAAAAAATTGTAGGATATGAAATCTAAAGATGTGTGATTCAGTGTGCTACGGAGTACTTTGCCACATTTACCATACGTGATATTGAATTAGTCGCTACCCTGGCCGAACTCAGTAACTATTAAAACTATCAAGTCAGCTTGACTACCAAGGAGTCCTGACAGTCCTTAATTATGAACCAGTATGAAATAACTACAAACACGATAAGTTAGAAGTTTTATAATTCTAAGTTTATTTATATTTTCTCATTTTTATTAATGTTGTATTATAAAAGACTGATTTGACCAAAATTGAAGGGAAAAAGGTAAAGAAAAACTGCGTCGTTGGCTGACAGTCATACTTCCTCTCTTTAATGAAGATCTTATTCAATTAGCGTACTATAGCTAAAATCCTGCATATAAGCCGCCCCTAGTTTAGCCCAGCTTTTAAAGTGGCACTGCGACTTAATAACTGTTTTAAGTGTTTTGTAAAGTAAACACAAATAAGCAAAGTAAATTCCATTTAATGCAGGTTGTCCTTCTGGGCTTAATTTTTTTGTTTGAGCTTAATCTCAGTTTATCAAAGATTAAATATCTATAAAGTGTACGTTAACTTGATCTTTCGTACCACGATCGATCTATTCAGAGTCTAAATCCTTTGCTCTGAGAATATCTTCAACCAAGCCTGCAATTGAGGCACCGCCCAAGAGTCGATTGAAAAACACGTGTTCAATCACGACACTGTTCACGGCACCCAGTGTGGTGAGTTTGACTAGCAGCTGACCAAATCTGCTGGGGGTTTGTTTGTGGTGTGTACGAGTGTATTCCTCCAGTGCATTCTGGGTCTTATTCTGTACAGCCTGCACTTGAATACTGTCGCCAATATGATCGCTGTCTGTAGTTGAAAACAAAGGGAATAAAGTTATGGTGAGTTGAGTCGTTTCTCAATAATTAATTCAAATAATCCCCCACCCTTAACAATGATCTTTCCACTAATATCCTGGCAACATATTAACTGCATGAAAAATATAGAATGGCTGCAGAAATTGGCAAAACTTTATCCAAATCAAACGAATAAAAACATGTTATAAGTAAGTTCATAAAATTTTCTGGTAATTGTGTAGAATTAAGTAATCTCGAGCTCACTGCAAGAAAGAAAGTTTTCTAGTCGAATTATTTGTATTAGCTCATCCAAAAAAAAAACTGAAGTTTTTGTCTTAGACGCCGTTATTCCGTCAAATTTAACTGAAACGTTAACTGTTTTAAAAACTTAATTGATGTAAATGCACGCCCAAATCTGATTACACAAGTCTGAAGAGTATATTTTAAATTAAAATTTCGTACAAATGTTAAATCGTTTCGAACAAGTTCGTTGGACTTCCACAGTTTTTTAGACGAACATTTTATGCCTAGTTCGTAAAACATCGCACCGTCAAGGCAGGAAAAATGCTATTTAGTACTTGGTGGTGCAAAGATATATAGGATAGAGGATCAATGCAATTTGATTATCAGCTTTAACAAAAATAATTTAACAGCTGAGATTTTCAAATAAATTTAGAAATGAAAAATTGATAAAAATAATTTTATTACCAAGAACAAATTTTGATTGTTTAGTAACAAACCAAGAAGACTAATTTCAGTTTTTGACGTATAGAAAAAATACCCGGACATTTTAAACCTCGAAGAACAAATGTGAACACATGTAAAGCCATCAAAACTAAGCTTTTGCAATTGGTTAGGTAATCAAACTTAACTTTTAGAAATAAAATATTGTAATGCAAAAGCAATGACTTAATCGATTTCGGGTAGTTTATGACGCGAGGGACACGTTCTACCCAATACAAAAAAATGCTCAACTCAATTGAGTTATTGTGAAAAACAGCTGATGTACGTCACTTGATACAGATCTCAAAGGCTACCGTGCGACGGGAAGGACCTTGTGTGAAATTATCAAACGGTTCCAAAAGGATGATAAAAATAAAATGGAGGAATTTAGTTCCTCTAGAATGTAAAGTTGTCCGACCAGTTCACTAAACAGTGAATACTTTATTCACATAAAACCCTATACTGTTGAAATCATTAGATGCTGTATAACATTGAAAGATTCGTATTCCTAGAGAAGTATGCAAAACTAAAAATTTGGAATTTTACATTTAGAAATTTCAACAAGAAGGAGTGCCGTATCGAGACAAATCGTTACTTAAATGTTCGCTATATTTAAGCCGTTCCTTTTTTTCCCTTTAAACCCAATCGCAACACGATACAAAAAAACAGTCAATCTCTAAAATACAGAAGATTATTATCATAGTAGTTCTGTTTTTCTGGTCTTCAATAGCCTGCGGTTTAAATAGTTTGCCAATCGCTGGCTAGCCTTCAAAAGTTGGCTTGAGTAAATGTTGTTTGTGAGTAATACATTTTTACTTCAGTTGTTAAATCAGCCAATCTCTTGTTTTGTCTAAAAAGTCAAGCTTCAAAAATGTATTTCAATTTAAAGTACTCGTTTCTCATAAAATTATAACATTACTTCAGTTATTACGGTTTTCATTTACAAGTGGCGTAAATTTTAAATGAATAACTTTTGGAACTGTTGAACTTGTTACAAAGTGGCATTGTGAAACGGGTGATTATAATTGAAGGCGCTTAAAATATCTTTTTTGTAGATTATTATATTTTTCAGTAATTAATTCAAATCATGATTCTTGCCTTGACACTCTAAGATTTCGTTTTTCCTTCATTACGAAGACAAAGTAATAACATTTATGTGCACTTGTCGAAAAATACAACCTAACAAAGTTTTGTCCCTTTTTGTTTAAAACTTTAAAAAGCAGTTTTGATAAACAATTGAGGAAAACCGGATGTTTCGCATATGGAATCGCAAAATACTCTACTGGGAAGTGGAATGGGAATTCACTTAAAACCAACCGCTGTGTTACAAAATGGAAACCCATTTATTTTTCTATCAAGAACTAGCTACAAGTAATTAGATTATGAATTTAAACTGGAAATTATCACCCCAAGTTTTAAGCAAACTGAAAAGCAATCACATTAATTTTTAATCGAAAATTAATCGAGCATGTTTCTCTTACTAGCTGTGCCCACGTTTTCTAATTAAGATTTACCAAACCTATTTTTTTGATAAAATGTATCCACGTTACAGTTTTATAAAACAGTAATTGCTGTTTACGTTCAAGACAAGTTTTGTTTCAACTTCAACTCAGAAGTCACTAATTTGTCCGCAACGCTATCGGAAATCGGTTCTGTAAAATAAAAACAAAACAAAAAATAGAAGATAAACTTGCTATTCCATCAAAACACGAGATGCCGATTTCGCGCGATATGATGACTAAAAGGTTTCTCTGGGTTTGTTTTGGAAATATTCTTCTAGGAAGGCCAATTGTTTTTCCCCGGTGAATGTGCACGGTTTAACTTGAGCAGGAAATCAATGGGAGCCCGTGAATGATGTCTGCGGGAGTTCTGTTTCGAAGAGATATATTACAAACCAACATCTAACAAACGTTTTTGATCTCACCCTTAGGGCCTTTTGCGTAATCGCCCTATCACGTTTTTCGGAAATTAGAAATTAAATCCCCACTGGAAAGATTAATCGAAGTTCTATGCTAGCTGAAGAGAAAAGACCTACCAGGGTTGAAAAGGGCCAAACTTTTCAACAGGGAAAACTCTGCACTCTTCAGCTGCAGCTGCACCAATGTGAAAACAACTTCATTCAACTTGCCGATACTATGTAGTGCGCTCTCCAGATGTTCAGGAGCTGTTTTTTCAACAATTTCTGTAACCAGTGGCGCCATTTTAAACGGCATCGCCCATTGGACCAAGTTAATAATAAATATTTTACACCAGTTTTCGCGGAGTAATGTCACTTGATCCAGATGAGAAAGTTCTGTAAAATGTTTCACTTTTTTTGCCCAATGAACAGTCATAAATATAAGCCTTGCTGCTGTCTCAGTTGTACTTTCTGATGGAGACTTCGTGACGCCTCCAACTATCGCTCGGCGTGTGGTGTTTTGATCGACATTCGACCTTGCTTCTTGGCGTTGCGGCGGGCGATAGGGTTCGACTGCTTGAAGATGAAACACAAAATCCGTCAGTGAGGCAAAATCTGTTTCCTTTCTTATTTCTCCCTTCACTTGGTTTCGGCGAGCTCGTCTTCGGTTTCGTTCGAAGTCTTGTGCTCGTGTTTGTTGAACCGCTGGAAGGAAAAAAAAGCGGAAAAGATGTTTTTCAATACAGACAGCTCACTAACAAACAAAAATTGAGCCACTTTAGAAACTGTAAATTAAAACTATGTATATACAGATCTTTGAATTGTGTTCGTCTTGTTGGTTGAGAAAATAACGTGACATTAAAACGGCAAGTCATTACTCATTCATCAACACATTTTAAAAAAGTTTCAGACCTAAAATGTGCACCTTTTATAATATCAGTAGCAATGACAGACAAGTCCACAATAATTTATTTGCAATTTCAAGAATATAATTCACAAACTACCGTTAGCGTTTATAGAATTAAAGTTGCAAAACGTTTGAAGGGGAAAAATGCAAAAGGGGAACCACATATTAGCAATGAAATCTGGTGTCTCAATAAACGGTGGAACTCAAAAGTTGTAACCGGACTAGAGTATACAATAGTGATACTAATGGAGTTGGAGTTGCAATTGTGCTTGATTTGTCGCTGTAAATAAGCGGGTTGCTTAACTGAAATTCGAGAAGATACATGCTTCTGTTTCAGTGTGATACACTCGCTGATATTATACCTAAAACGGCCTTAAGACTTGTTGCCGGTAAAGCAGCAAATCATTTGCCTACCTTCACGTTTCATTCCAACCCCAAGACATTTTTTCATTCTGCAGTACTGGCAGCTATTTCTGTAGCGTTTATTCACCGGGCAGCAGCCAGAGACACGACAAGTATAGTACAGTCTCTTTTTAATACTCCTCTTGAAAAACAGTTTGCAACCTTCGCATGTATTCGCACCGTAGTGTCTTCCTGTTGAGTGGTCACCGCAGACTGCACAAATTTCCATTCTAAGATCAGTGGAAAGTATCAGGCGAAACGATCAAGTCTGCTTTCTTCTGCTTGACCTAGCCCTTTCATTAGCCTTGCTAAAACCGTGCACAGGATAATTGTGATGATACCGAGGACATTTGTCCATTTATTCGAGTGCGATAAAAGTTGCTTATTATTCAATGTTATTGACATTGAAATAGCAGTTAGTCTATTTCTTGATTTCCATTCAAAAAATTTCCGTTGAATATTTATGAGAATAAGGAAAACAATAGTTCAAGTTGACAGAAGGAAACGGCTTTTCCTCAAGGCTGAAAATTACAATTTAATATCGCTGATTTTCATTTAACAAATTTTAAGAAAACAAAGCGCTGCCAATGTCAGCGGCTTCATTCAAAACTACGAGAAAAAGTGTTGACGAAGACTATCGACTTGGCTAACTCCAAGTTTTGTCCTGAAGCTGTTTATTTTCTGTAAAGGCAAAAAACGACTAATTCATACCCCACGGAGTTGTTGGATATTTATCTTGAGAGCTTAGAGCGAGAACAATGTGATACAGATGGAAAATTCGCACGGAGTTCAAGAAAACGTACCGATAAGGGCAGTTCTTCCGGAATGATTTGCTCACCGCGTAATTTGTTAGTGATATCTCTAATCGCGCCTTTTATGTTTGGATACAAACCAGATATCTGGGGCTCAAAAGCCTGTTTCTCATTGGGTAATAAAACGACTTCGTTTCCTTTTTGCTCAAAGTAGCGATTTGATGAGATAAACATGAAAGAAATTCATTAAGATATTCAAAAAGGTTTTAACATTTCCACGAGTCAAAGCAAGGTAAAAGGAAAAGCTCTGAATCAGATAGGGAAACTCTAATTAAAGCCGAAAACGAAAGATATTTTTTAAAAATATATATTTCTTTTCATTCTGTATACATTTTGTTTTGTTTAAAGAAATGGACTTTATGAAAAATATTTGCTTAGTTAAAGAGTCTCTTTCACATTCGAGCAGTCATTTCATCTGAAGCGTTAGTGAAAAAAATTCATAAAGTTTACAGGAAAAACCGTTTATCTTCTTAAGTTTCCTAATGTCTAGCTTTGTCTGAAAGTGTGGCCAAGGTCCATGGAGGAGATAAAATAACTTGGCGCCGCTGCAAAGCAAATTTCAAACTGGCCCACCTTCCCATAATGGTCTCAAGCTGAGACAATCAATCTAGCAAAAAGCCAGCGGGAACATTTCGTTTATATTTTATTTGTTTTCACACCGTGTGCATAATATGAAAGTTCGCAAAACAAAACGTCCTTTCCCACATTATTCTAATGCCTCTATTTTGGACAACAATGCCCTTTGTGTATTTTCTGTAACCATTAAATTAAACATATTTCGGTTGTATCTTAAGTTTCGATTAAAACCTTCTGCCGAGGAAGGCAGTAGCGAGAGATTGTACTCGTTTTTTTAATACCGCTGTTTGACCAAGGTTAAACTCACAGACGTTTTATACAGTTCAGGTTTTTGATGAAAAAGAGAGCAGATCGCAGTATTTTCTGTGTGATAAATCCGTTTTGTTAGGCGTACAACTTTCTATTCGCAGCTTCGAACACCAATTAGTATTGTATGAACAAAAGTTCAAAAATTCTTTTATTTCTTGAGGTGTGTGTTGGACACACATCAAGTGTTTATCTTAACAATAACTTTTTCATTTAAGTTTGCTTATTTATGCTTGTCTTCTTGAAAAAGAACAAAAAGTATACTTTGTTGAGAGCTGTTATTTGTTTGAAGTGTCATTTATTTGAGGTTCAACTATGGGACATTGTGCGAATCAAACAGCTGCGACTGTGTCGTTGTAAAACGAAGTTGAAAGGAAATAAAACCTGACAGGAAATGGAACTTCGAAATAGTTTTGTAATGAAAAGTGAAGCACAAGGAAACAGTGCAAATTAACTTGAAAAGTAAAACATTTTCTCAAATAAGTAAGCCGGCTTTCACTCGCCGAGTTTTACAGTTTCTGAAAACGATTTGCAACTACTGATATATATATTCAGGATTTTATAAATGACTTTTGGAGAAAAGCAGACTTAAAACGTATGTTTAAGAAATTAACAAAAAAGCGAAATATATAAATTTGTTTCGTTTGTCGTTAAAGTTTGGAAAACGCATTTTTATTCGAATTGTCGATCGCCTTGTCGTATAAATGTATATTACCTTTTTGATAAATTAAATATGGCATATGTTTAATTCGATCTTGTTTCAGAAATATAAAAAGAAAAATAGTTTAAAAGTTGTAGTTTTCTTTTAATAAAGTCAACATTTTCTGATACAACGACTGATCTTTTAAAAAAATGTGTCGTGCAAATGCAAAGTGCAATATACAGCTCGTTAAGATTGCTATATGCATCTAGTTTTGAAAAGACTCTAACTTGTTATTCTCAGAGCCTGTTGAAAAAGAGAAAATACAGGGGTGAGAGGAGTTTGCATGTTGTTTTTCTTGCAGTGTTTGGCAATCGTCCACTCTTGCATGTTAACCAGACTGGTCAAATGTATAGTATAGTTCTCTTGCTCTATCACTTTATTTGCCGCACCAACAACTCGTGCAGCAGTATATGGCTTTTTATATTAAGTTTAAGAGGTCACACTTTTTGTAGTGTTACTTACTAAGTGTTACTTGTTTTAAAACAAAATATACCGAAATGCGTTGGCCCCTCACTAAAGAACATTAGATACAATAAAGTTAGACCACAGGCACAGTTCAGGCATGCACACGTTGAAACCTCGCCGCCTTGACCCGACTTTGTTGTGTCCTCGACTACGGCGCTCTTGAGTAAGAAACTTACTCGTGTTGTTCCTGTCTAGTCAGCTGTGTAATTGTCAGTACTTTCTTATGCTGGAAATTTACTGGCAGAAGAAAGACTAGACACTGCGGCGAAACCTGGGATAAGCACTACTATATTAAAGAAAGAAGAAGAAGAAGAAGAAGAAGAAGAAGAAGAAGAAGAAGAAGAAGAAGAAGAAGAAGAAGAAGAAGAAG
>JAOBYH010193752.1:0-10310 GCA_025403525.1 Umimayanthus kanabou
CTCGTCACCAATGCTTTGTGGGGAGGAGCATTGGTGACGAGCCGAAAAAACGGCTGCGAGGGAGACTATATCGTATACTAGCTGTTTTTCTCTTTACAATAACGTTTGTCTTCAACCATATAAACCAGGACAGATAATTTGGGATAACTCGTAAGTTAGACATCACAGTGGAGAAGCTTCCTAATTACAAACCACGTGCAACAGGGAACCTTGCGCAATACCGCGGGGCATGTATCTTTCCACAGTTCACAGAGCACGAGACATGGTTGGTATAAATAGAAACTATTTTGAGCAGATACTAGTACTAGTGCTTAATGATCAGGTGAGCACATCTTGTGACTAAAGCTGCAGGTAGTTGTCATTATATCGTTTACAGCTCTTTGTCATTAACAGTGACATCGGTAAAGAGTCATTAAAATAACTTTTGAACTTTGAATCTTTTAGTGGTTGTTGCGAAATGCGAGCTGCTCAATTGCGTTTTATTTTCTGGAAACAACAAGTTATTTCTTGACTTGCTTGTACGCAAATAGTTGTTTCCTTTCGTAGTTATTAAGTATTCCCCTATTGTGAAAACATAACCATCTGCGCACACGCTCTGTGTTTTAGAGGAGGGGGACAGAACCAATTGCGCAAGAAGGAAGAGAGCTTTTTCCGGCTTGCGTCAGGTGGTCGCTATCTTCGTAGCAGTAGTCCATATGTCGCAGACCGGAGAAAAACGGCATTTGATTCTGATTATATTTCGGAGGCATACGCACAGTGTTTCACTGTACTGCATCGGACCTCAATCCACTTTCTCCACACCTCAGTTTCAGTCTATTCTTACTCTTCTTCGGCAGAGGGGCCATATTGCCTTAAGCCGGGGTCAGACGGGCACGAGAGCTGATAAGAGTTGATTATGAGTCCAGTCAAGCTCTCGCTCTCGTTTTACCGCCCAACTTTTAAAGCAATACTTAGAAGAAGAGTAGCTTTTATTGTCAATAGTTTGTCTTTTTTATTGTAGTCTTTGGCAGAAGCATTGTATTCTAATACTTGGTCACTGAAAAGCCCCCAAGGGAAGTGGGCAATAGAGTTTATAGTCTATAGCTCTCATGCACTCCCATCGACTCTCGAGCGCTCACATCAGCTTTTAACATGTTTAAATTTTCGACGAGAGTTGATGAGAGTTTCGCACATTTGTTGAGCTACTCTTGTCAACTCTCATGGACTCACATCCTCGTTTGACCGCGCGCATGAGAGTTTAACAAAACTATTATCCAAATCTGCATGGTCACTCAGCTCTCGTACAACTCTCATGCTTATTATTCAAAAATTTTGCTAGTGCTCGCTGAAACATCAGTATAACAGTAGTATAGAATTATATCAGTTGAACAACAGTATTGATTCAATAAGTTCACGCTTAATTTTACGCTACAAGTAAAGTATTCAGTGAAACGGATAATAAACAGTCATACCACTATTGGTCCAAGTGAATCATTTTGAACAATAAGCTTTGAGGCCCCGTTCGTGCGTACACCGCTTTCGTCTGAAAACACTTCAAATGCTTTCCGTCCACACAAACATTTCCCTTTGAAAATGTAACCTCATTCTTCTGTTTCACCCATTCCATCGTTTCTAATCGTCTACGCGCTGGACAGACAGCTAAAGCAGAAGCCGAAACAGGTTCCGTCCACAAGTGAAAACTTACACGTGTGAACGGATTTTATCAAGATTTAAAGGACTGGATGCTTTTTAGAGCAGCAGTTTTGTACTGAATAACCTTGAATCTGACCTTTTGATTTTATTTGCTTTACTTTATTTATTTTATTCTACTTTATTTTATTTTATTTTACAATATAGTTGAACTCATGAATTTTTGCCATACGTCAATAGTGTTTTAAGTCGATCCGGAGTTTGCTAAAAACTTCTGTAGATAATTTATACATATACGCAAGTTAGAGTTAGGATTAGGAGAAGGGTTGAGATTAGTGTTAGGTTTATTATGGTTAACTTTTAAGGTTTGAGGTCGAGGATTGCTGAAGATTATAAAACTAAGGTTAGTATCTGGCGTTTGGGTTCTCCCTGGGCACAGGATAACAATCTGGGCCAGGTTGATCAAAGCGCGATTAGTACTAATCCAATGTTAATTCTTAATACGAACAACAGAGTTAACCCAGGATTTGTACTAATCGGGCTTTGATCAACCGGACCCTTGTTAACATTCAGTTATTTGCGTCTTGAACTGTTTTCCTTTTCAGTTAGGCTACATACTTCACAACAATGTCAAAAATCATTAAGTATTGGTGATATTTATTCTGTAGCTGCACCGCCTTTTCTAGTATAGCGCACAGCGCTGATTCAGAAGTATTTCGTTAAAGCATTAACAATAGAACAATTCTGTAGCGCCCTTTTGCAGGTGCTGCTACATATGGAACAAAAATAGAACTAAGGAACTAAATTGATTTTTTAAGGTCGGTCTGTACTTGATGGATAGTGAAAGCTGGTGCGGCTCTTTCAAGTGCACGTGCACCTAAATCAAGTTCTTTTTACAAGATCTAAGGGTTCTTACAGGCTTGTAATTATTCTTTGATATAGACTGGAACACGGTCACGAAAAGCTTTATAGGTGATAAGAAGAATTTTGAACTGATGGCGCTTTTCGACGCGAAGCCAGTGAAGTTCAGCAGATGTTGGAGACACACGGTCATCCATCGAGTACAGCCTCCAATGCAGCCGCCTTATTTCCTTCACTGCGGGACCCCATCTCGGAGAGGCTTTTCTAACCTATGGGAGGGGTAGGTGCATACAGACTCCATTGGTATGGCTATTAAACTACGTCAGTCTTGACTTTTCTGCGAGATATTACAAGCGAACAAAGAAAAAAATGTTTTACTTCCTTGTCCTCGAGATGACAAATGTTAAACGCACTTTTCATGCTAATTCCAGTCCGGTCCCCACATTATCATTCAAATGTTTGGTAACTTAAAACTCTTTCTCATTTTCATTAATGTATTGAACCAGTGAATAACACAATGAAAAAATCGACTTGCTTAGAAATGACAATGATGAAAGAAATCTATAGACTTTAAAGATATTTTCCTTTCTTACACTTTTTCGCTACTAAGCTTATCTCAAGGACCACAGAGTGGAGTAATGGTCATGTGCCATATTGCGTAGATTGTTGACTTTTAGTTTGATCGGCAAAGACTAGCATGCAAAATTAATGTGTCAACTCAGAATTTAATGACTGGGCACCAAATCTGGAACTGCGCTAAACAAGCTGCTCTTCTGGAAAGAGTATCATAAGAGTTTTAGTCAACTGATCCAAATTCATTTTTAGCTCATAGTTTTTCTGCAATTTTAATACAACTTTTTTTTTCTTTCTCTAAAAACAAAAAGCGTCTTTCTATAAGAAATAGAATGAATTGGTGTGCGAGCTCTCACGGGATTAAACAACAATATAAAACAAGAAATATATTTCTGTTGCCAACCCTTCATAGCCTATCAGGTTATAAAAGTTCCGACTATTTGAATTAAATGACTATGAAAAGTTTTGTTTAGTTTTCTTTATTCTAACAAGATTATCAGTGCAAAATAGGAAAATGGGTGCAATAAAATAGAACTACACACAATATACCAGAAAGAATTCAGTGATACTGCTAAATATTATTTGGCCACTATCATTCAATCAATTTTCTATCAAACACCATGATGCAGATCGATTTGGAACGTTTGATCAGTTTCCCATGTCCGCAAAAAGTTGAAAATCCAAAAACATTCCCATTCGTTTGTACTACAATTTCGAGATTTTTCATTTCTATTTTGTAGAAGTGTCAAAGTAGTACCAAATCCCTCAATTTCGGCTATTTTTCCTCGCTAAGCCCATTTCCTCCTTCGCAAACTGGTGTATCGATCTTGTGTGTCAATCAAATCTTGCAAAATCTTTAAATACTATCGCGGGCCTCACGCTTCTTCTTCACAAACTTTCATACGCTACATCCATAATTGTAAATTGTTCAACACCTGCAGTATCATTATTATTTTTATTAGTAGTAGTAATTATAATGATAATAAGTATAATAATAATAATTAGGAATATAAAGACGATAGATTTCAATATCATGCAAGAAAAAATACTACCTTGTACAACTAACTGAACACCGAAAAAAGAGTGATAACCGTTTTTTGCTTGAGGAGCTAAGTGCTTGCAATAGATATTTGTTTTTATAATAGAAGAGTTTAAAACTTCCATAAAATTTTAAAGTTTCAATGAGTACTTTTGTTAGGGCAGATACAGACAAAGGAAACGTCAGAGAAAAACATTAATAAAATGGCCGTCCGTTGACCAGGTTCAGTTAAGTAAGTTGTTAAGTGGTGATAAATCACTTTGAATTTGCTCTTTTTATTATTTTAAGTGTGCCTTTTTCATGTTTCTTTAATACTATCAATATCTCTTTTACCATGGATTAAGGTAAGGTAAACGCTTATGTCAACTGAATAGTCTTGTTTCGCAGTTTTGCTCCTCAATGGTTCTCAATATTACACTACTATTTTACTAAACACATCTTCAACATGCAGCTGTCCCAACTGGTTCCGAAAATTACAGTCTACTTCAAAGAATTTTTCACACGAAAATTGTGATGCACGCTTTTTTATATAAGAACAAACTTTATAGACTCACTGAGGTTGATATCTGGCCAAAAATTGAGAACAAGCTAAGAACAATCCCAGGTCGGGATTTCAGTGATTTTATTGAATGAATGTCCACGATAAAGAACAATTTAAGAGCAATTTAAGAACAATTTGAGACTGAAGTCGCCAAAAAATTAAGAAGAACTGAACCCAAGCTAAAATTATCTCGTGCTTATAAAAAATAAGCGTGTAATGGGTTTGTTGGGGACACTTAGCGCAAGTTGCTTAGCAGTGCAAATTATTGCCTCTGGAATCTGATTACGTTTGAGACAAGTGAATTAAAATGCAAGACGAAATCAGGTGTTAAATTCCAATACTAAACGAATTTGGAATTAGAGTTGTGACATTAAATTTAGTTTCCTCAACAACTTAGATTTCAAGTCAAAAAGACACAGGGCGCAAGGACTGAATTGCTCAACATAATTGGTTTATATCGCCTTCCTCTTTTTAAGCTAAGACGCGAAGAACAAGTTCTCAAACTGAGATGTAGTATTGAATATGGCTGAAAGTGGCTTTGAATATGATTACGTTCCATTATTTCCCGGAAAAGCTCGTTAAGAAAAGCGTGCGGTAGACAATGCTTTCCATTGTACAATACATGTGCATGTAAAATTCTCTTTGTTTCAGCCATGTGTGCTTGAAATTATGGGTTATCTGGAGCCGTGGGAACTTTTTAACTTCCTTTTGCGACAAAAAGCATAGCCAATCACAACAGATGAGACCACCTGTCGCCTTCAAAAGAATTTTTGTGCAATGTATTGGTGATCGATTATTCACTTTAAAACTAAATCTCATTGCCAAACCGTGGCAGACTGTACACAATAGCATGAAATACTCCCCCACTGATCAGAAGTAATGAATCTTGACACATCATTGTAACTTCAGTTTTTGAAAAAAGAGTAACAGCATTAAATATATGTAGCCTATAAGGCGGTTCACGAGGTTAAGGAAACAATAAAACTATCTAAGAATCTTAGTGAAGAAAAACCCCAAATTCTAGTTGATGATCTAAATGGTTCAGTAAAATTTCGTCAGAACAAAAATACAACCTTATGCGCGATTCGGTGATGACTGCTTGGTAATGGTATTCAATTTATCTGGAATTTTAGTTTACAATTTCTAAAAAAAACTCTGATAAGACTTTGAAAAGATTTTTCCATTTTAGTGGCTTTCTTTGCATAAAAGTTCTAGAATATTCAAAACTATTACCATAACTGGTTCTGGAATCAAAGGGTGTAAAATAGCGCTCTGGGTTGGACTTGGTACCTATCCAGGCGACTGAGAGTCTTGTCTTCTTTAGACTCTATAAGTGCTTGCCTAACAATCAATATAGTTTATACATTCATCACCCCGGTTGCTAAGTGTGCGACTGTGGTATTGAGCAGAACAAATGACAACATGGGGTTTCTTACATGTGGCTTAGTTTTCATCTTAATACTCATTTCATAAGAACAAAAAGCCCACGACCTGTCCAAACTCGTTGATGCAAAAAACTTTGAATGATCTTTTCATATCAACAAAAAAGCGTAGGGCGTTTCAAAGAGTACGCTGTATTCTCCTCGGCTCTTTGTCGTTCCCGTTTAGCCAATTACGAAGCCAGACCTAAGGTCCTTTTCATTCTTAATCCTTTAATTGTAGCTGCTTTTGAAATAGATATACATAAAACTAACTGTAGACTTTGATGTCACTTTTAAGACGAAGTGGGTCCTTGAAGAGAGAAGCGAAGAGCGGTAAGTAGAGGCTACACCCTTTTAAGTGAATAGTCTTCGTACTAAACTATTCTCCCCTTATATATGTATTTTAAATATACTTAAATTATAAATCAAAATGAAAAAAACCAAAGGAATAATAAAAATTGTTATATAAGCCTTAACGAAACTACTTAACATTTTTTTATCCTGGCTTTTGTTTTTGCAAGTGCTCGACGGTAATAAAAATGTTTTATCTGCATTTCTAAACAGGATTTGAGAACGGGAACATGGAAATAATGGACTATGTACCGCGCGACTTCGGGTGTATCCTAAAGTTTGAGAATGACGATTTGGAAAGCAGCAGTAGTATTAAGATGGAGGAGAGTGGATCAAATCACGCAAAATATCTTCAACACGAATTTCCTATCCATGACACTTGCACTCAAAATACAAGGGGTTGTGTTAAAAGGGCGAGCTTAGACTCCCGGATCCGAAGATTGAGAGCTAATGACAGAGAAAGACGCCGAATACAGTCTATTAATGGAGCAATGGAAGCACTCAGAAAAGCTATCCCAGATACACGAGAAAAACGGAAAATTACGAAACTCCAAATTTTGAGGCTTGCGCAGAGGTATATTCATACTCTCACCGAAATATTGAGAACCGATTCTGAAATGTCCCCAGGGACAAATGATAACAGTATCTTGGAGTACCGTTCTGCCCAAAACTCTTGTTGCAATTAGGGACACCTTACGGAAAGGATAAATAGACTAACGGGTTACTGTATGGTCCGTGGACAATATGGGCTTCCGGCGAACTGCATAACGTAGAAGTGCAAACGACAAGGCATTGAAAAAGTTATCAACGGTCCACGGCATGTCAAATAATTTGATCAACTATAGACAATCAAGAATTTATAGAAGTGATATAATAGACTATAGAAATCTGACATACCTTATAGAATTCAGAATTTATATTTGTGCGTTTAATTCGAGTATGAATCCTAAAACCATATTCCGATACCATGACATAACTTGTTAAATTAAACAACTTCACAAAAGCCAGAAATTTTATCTGACAATAAACAATACAAATAAGATCGTTTTATGTATAAATCAGTACAACTGATATAGCCTTCGAAATAACTGAAGAAACCTTACTTAGTTTTGTACATTTTGAATATACTGATCTCTGAATTTGGAATCGTTTAACTGAGTTCTTGTTCAGAAAATGTTTGACCCACTTACCTAAAAAGTGCAGCAAAGAACGAACTGAAAAGGAATGTAATTGGTTTGACACCATAATGACGCTTTTGTTTATGAAAACAAACCACAAGCGAGCGTGCACTTGTATTATGAGATCAACTTTGTATATATTGTTTTGCAAATTTGGAGGCCAATTGAAGGACCTCTGTGCCTCAATACTGTAGAATAAAGGAGTATTAACAAGACTTTGTGTGGTATTACAGATTTGCCATCGATTGTGTGTAACTTAACAAAAAGTGTGACCATTGAAAGGGAAACTCTAAAATGTTTGTTCTTATCAAGGCCTCATTGTTCAAAACCCGATTGGTACTAATCCTGGGTTAACTCGTAATAAAACCTATAGAGTTAACCCACGATTAGTACCAAATGGGCTTTGAACAACGGGGCCCAGGAAAAATGAAGAATTAAAATGGTGCTAATTTAATAGTCCATGATACGTTAGTGAACTCAGCATCAGAGTGACAGAATTCACTTGGGATCGTATTAAACCGCTCTTTGAAACAGTGTTCTTTCAATCTTGACGCACGAATATATTTTGAATATTTTTGCCGACATTGCCATTGTAAGCTGTCAGGGTTTTTTAGCAATAGTTCGGAAAATCAGCTGTTCCGAGGTTAACATGAACACTAAGTTGGGGGGGGGGGGGGGGGTAGGAATTTAGGTTTAAACAGTAATAAAGGCTTAATGGCGACAACGGAGTCCGGTATTGTGACCTGGTTCAGAATCGGACGCACACCAACGAAGAGATATAAAGATTCTCGTATTGAAAATATAACAAACACATCTAATTGTTTACAACGACGGTGGTGTATAAAAGCTCTTGCTTTGAACTATGCAGGTATAAAAACATTGAAATAACCAAACTTTTACAACGAGCTATTGACAAAGAGTTGTTCAACTAAATACCTGGTCGCAATGTTTACACTGATGAAGAGGAATAAGAACTCAAATTAATACTTCAGTAAATGGATAATTCATAACGTGAATCCTATTTACTAGATCTTGGCAGCTTAAAAATTGTGGGAATCTCAGTTTTTATCAAATGGAACGGGTTTTTCTTGTCGGTTAAAGAACTTTAATTTGAATGGTCAACTAGTTTGGCGTAATGTGGATGAAATCATCGCGCGCTCGACGACCCCGGCGGTAGAAAACAAAACTCTGTGCAGATGAAAAGCACCGTTCCGTTCCAAACGGTAGAACATGAAAACGTGGAATGCCTCCGTCCAGAGACAATCCACTCGTCCCGGAAAATTTCTACTTGAATGATTTGTTCGATGGTCAACTAGAAATGTGGCTCAATAAGAAATGCGTCCACGGTTCCGGCCATTTTTCCCGCCACAATAAACTCACTCTTTCAAGGTTTTGGCCGTTAAGTGTATGGGGTGCAAAACCTGCGCGATAAACAGTTTTTGTATAGGAAAAACATGAAATCTAAAGGCACATAATTCCGTAATATTTTAGTTTTGAAAGTTTTGTGAGTTACAAACGCAAGATACTAGACGAGAGATTTTACTTATCAGACTTAAAATCAAGCAGTCAAGTTTTTGAGTTGCCATTTAATTATCTGTACTTCGTTTTGCCAACTTCGAAAAGGTTCATATACTGATATAGACAAATGTATCAACAAACTGCTCACTTTCTAATAGAGCTACAGCCCTCAAATTTCATCAGTAAAATATGTTGCCTGGTAACTTAATATGTTTATAATTCACAAGTTTTTCAAAACTGAAATCTTACACAATTTATTTCCCATCAAGTTCCGGATTTTCCCCATACCAAAACTGTATTTCGGGAGTGTTTAATTTTGCACTGGTTCCCAATAATATTGGGGGGGGGGGGGGAACCCTTGAAAGGTTCTATTCACCAAGTTTTACACCCGCGCTTGTTGCGGCAGCAATGGCAGAACTGCGTTAGTGGAATCAGTTCTGATACATTAAAAATAATGCTTTTCGGACAGAAAATAAAACTGTCCGAAATTGTTCAACTTCTCAAATTTTGTACGTCCGAAGTTTTTACAATAAGCTTTCTGAGGCACGATCATTCATTATTCAGTTGCATCACTACAAACATATAATGAGCATGGAAATTGCAAAATCATGCACGTGAAAGAATATCGACTTACAACTCTGTTGCATGTCTTTCTAACTTTGCTCAGCCGTTTGATGTTGAATCAATCAAAGGACTTCATCTAATGAGGGTGACATGTGACAGTAATAAAACGGATAAACTTGTGGCCTTTACTGTTTTGTTTCAGAAGTGGTAAACAATTGAAACTGACCGCATTTTTGAGACTTGCGTCAACTGAGTTGAATTTCATACTATTAAGATTTGTAATAAACTTACAACAACTTTGAAAAATGTCCAAAATTGTTGTCCGAACTTTGTCTAAAACGCAGAAAAGGTATCTGAAAATATAACTTCCGAAATCTCTTGCTTTTGATGTATTTGCCGCATTCCAGTTGAGAACTGACAGTTCAAGCCGACCGGCAGATCAATTAAGTGAACGGTGGGGGTACTCGACGAAAATTTGGGTTGGGGGGTGCCGCCCGGACCTTGAAACCCTGACCCTGTTTATGATAAAAAGCTCGTGAAAATCATGGAAAATTGAATCCCTGTTTATGATTTTCAGGTCAAATTCCACTTATTTTTTCGTCAAAATGCGTGATTTTTAGACCCTGTTTATAAAA
>JAOBYH010193863.1:0-10310 GCA_025403525.1 Umimayanthus kanabou
TCCGCCATATTTGTTTTGTTTCCGCTGTTCAAAAGTACTTTGGACTCGTCTAAAACACAATTTTACTCCTTTGTTTTTATTTTGTTGTTCCGTTGCTATGTGACGTCACATAATCCATGCGTCCCGCGATCGCGTCATGTGACCACGAGGACAATCACGTGCCACGAGATTAGTTCACGTGACTGAGCTTGTATAGCAACCATACCCAGGACTAAATTTGGTACTGACTTCTGGTAAAATTCGGTATTTTCGACTGCAGATATTTCAGGACAGCAATAATTATATGGTACCAAACTTATTTTTAAAAATGGCAGCATAAGAGCTTTCATTTGATGTTTATTTGAACAATTTTTGTGACCCAAATTTTTTTTTGATTTTTGCTAATGCAGATACCTTAATAAAATTATTTATAAAAATTAGCACATACAAACTTTGTGACAACACAATGCATTCAAGATAAGTAAGTACAGTACCGTAGTTGTTTAAGTGTTGTCCCGATAACTGTCCCAATCCCAAAGGCCCAAAGATTGGGACTATTGGGATGTGGTATGTTTCCTGAAGACAGTACTGTATTTGCAAGATTTCCTCCTCTGTCACAAAATGAAAGTTTATGCCAGAAATCTTTTACTCCACAATTTATCCACCTCCATGGAGGTTGAAATTATATTGTCCATTACATGTAGCTACTAGAGCAAACTGATGAGATTGCTTGAAATACCATCATCACAGAGTTTGTATATGCTAATAACATTTATTTAGTGCTTTTTAAAATGTTGATAGTTTAAAACCAATTTACATGTACTGTGATTGTATATTCAAAGACTGAGGTTTGTTAGGCCTCCAGCTACACTGCACCAGTACATTGTGTGATGAAATAGTAATAAATATTATTGATCAGTCATTCTTGCCAATACCACTACAAATTACTTGTGCTAATAATTTTTGTATTTGTACCTTAAACTCTAGAATTGTATATGAATTTAATATGAAGTAGCTATTTTTTATTCTTTTTGTTTGAATAATAAATCAATCTACTGAGTTTATCTGCATTACCTTTTAGAAACAAAGAAACTGTTCAGTGCTCTCACCTGTGTCCATGTATACAGTGTCCAAAAGTGCAAGTTAAAGGTAAATTGTTTGTTGTCTCAGTATATTAGCGCTAACTGTGCTTTCATTTGGAGCTATTATGGAATAGGAATAAATGTGCAAAGGTTTCCAAATATAATCCTGGAAGCAGCACACAACTTGTTTAGTATATTTCAAGAGATGCATACTGATCGACTGAAGGGATCAAAGTGTTTATACCACAAATTACGTTTTTAAAAATACAGCCAATCAAATGTATTCTGATTTGAGCAGTTTGTAACCAAAAAGGTAGAAAGGATAGCAAAGCCAGGGAGGGAAGGGTTTATAACTTGGTAGGGAGAAGGGTTTATAACCTGGTAGTGAGAGGGGTATATAACCTGGTAGGGAGAGGGGTTTATAACTTGGTAGGGAGAGGAGTTTATAACCTGGTAGGGAGAGTGGTTTATAACTTGGTAGGGACAGGGGTATATAA
Source organism: Umimayanthus kanabou (assembly GCA_025403525.1). Classification (NCBI taxonomy): domain Eukaryota; kingdom Metazoa; phylum Cnidaria; class Anthozoa; order Zoantharia; family Parazoanthidae; genus Umimayanthus; species Umimayanthus kanabou. The sequence goes on from JAOBYH010193863.1 coordinate 1,559, forward strand.
CCTGGTAGGGAGAGGGGTTTATAACCTGGCAGGGAGAAGGGTTTATAACCTGGTAAAGAGAGGGGTTTATAACCTGGTACATGTAAGGGAAGGGTTTATAACCTGGTAGGGAGAGGGGTTTATAAACTGGTAGGGAGAAGGGTTTATAACCTGGTAGGGAGAAGGGTTTATAACCTTGTAGGGAGAAGGGTTTATAACCTGGTAGAGAGAAGGGTTTATAACCTGGTAGGGAGAAGGGTTTATAACTTGGTAGGGAGAGGGGTTTATAACCTGGTAGGGAGAGGGGTTTATAACCTGGTAGGGAGAGAGGTTTATAAACTGTTAGGGAGAGGGGTTTATAACCTGGTAGGGAGAGGGGTTTATAACTTGGTAGGGAGAGGGATTTATAACCTGGTAGGGAGAAGGGTTTATAACCTGGTAGGGAGAGGGGTTTATAACTTGATAGGAGGGGACTTGTAACATGGTAGGAGGGTGCTTAAAATGTGGTAGGGGAGAGGGGCTTATAACACGGTAGGGGAGGAACACTTATAACATGGTAAGGGAGGGGGGCTTATAAAATGGCAGGGGAGGGGGTAAAAGCCTGGGGGGAGGGGGCTTATAACATGGTAGGGGAGGTGAATAAAGCCTTAGTAGTAGGAGGGTGCGTATAACATGGTAGAAGAGGGGCTTGTTACCAGGAAAGGCAGGGGATTATACCAAAGAAGGGAGGCTTACAAGTAAAAATTGTCAGTGAGAAAACCTATTACTGGTGTATTGTTTACTGCTGCAGTTGACATGAGAAGCTTGTTGTCTTGTTAGGACACCAACCCACTGTACACTGTGGACTACGATGTTCAACAGGAATACAAACATAATAAAGACAGGTAAATTGTGTGTATTGTACTTCCCTGAACAGCAATTTCTTTTGTCTTTTATGATTTATAGTTACGGGGAGGAGTGCATTATCGCAAGATTATAGTGCAACCTTACATGTAAATTGTGGAAAAAATCTCTGATGGTGTTTTAGAGAGTTCATACAGGTCATGGAAAACCTGGAAAACTAAGGAATTTCAACATTACTTATCAAAACCCAGGCCTGGAAGAAAATCATTTGCCTGGATTTTGAAATGACAGGGAAATTCATGAAAAATCATTTCTGTACATGTGTGTGAATGAAAAAAACAATTTTTTCATTCATTAACTTTCAGGATATTTTCATAGTTATTTTAGGTCATAGATATTAGATGCAAATTATGTGTATGAACCCTGTTTATAACAAAACATAACAATTATAGTCTGGCAAAATATATGGAAATAATGCCCAAGGTCTTGAGAATATTTTCAAAAACACTTTAATATTGATGACAATACATATTTGGGTATCTTTCCAGGTTGGTACAGTGTAGAAGCTAGGGGGTAGGGGGGTGGGGGTTTGTTTAGACATCTGCAGTACATGTATGGACAAATGTATAGTCAGTTTCTCTGTGTTTTTTTTGCTAGGTGGAACCACATACACTGCAAAGCTGCAGAGAGATTGCGTGATGGTAGGTCACATGGAACAGTTGGTGACAGTAATAGGACACAGCCTCAGTCACACAAACTCACAAATGGATTTCATGATGCGTCTACATTGGGGGGTAAGTGTGGTGTATCTTTGTGGCTTTTGGCGATTTTGAACAGCCTTTGATATAACTTTCTGTTTTATTACAGGTGCAACTGCAGGAACTGAAGCAAATCGCCAGGTATGTAATATTAATTTTGCAGATATATAATTATATACAAATCTTAATTAGATGTGCCCTCTATATATACAGGCAAGTCTTTCCTGTCATTTTAGTTAAGCAGTATTGTGATATGATATTATAAGCTTTCCAAATTAATCTGGGCCCAGTTGTTCAAAGTCTGATTAGTGCTAATCCTGGGTTAACTCCATAGGTTTTGTTTATAAGAGTTAACCGAGGATTAGCCAGTACTAACTGGGCTTTAAGAAACCGGGCCCCAAGGGGGCCAGGTAGGGTCTTTTTGGAGTATGTGGCAGGCGAACAAAGCTTGTTCAACATAATTATATACCAGCTGTAGTCCAATTGGATGGCATTACGGGTAGATAAATACTGCTAATTGTACAAGGATAGTGTACAAGACAGGAATTAATGTGTGGTTTTTGAATGGAAAAGTATGTTTCTTTTTGTTGAAATAAATTTGTTGACTAAAAATTAATTGAAACTAAAAAGCAGAGAGATGTGATCATGCGCTGTTGATACATGTAAACTGGGATCTGTCTTTAAACAACCTTACTGCTGTTTCTCATTAGCAAACAAGTGGGAAGCTGATGAAAGGAAGCAAGTCAGGCATGGACAAGTTCATGTCTAAAGTTTCAGCTACTTCCAAACCAACAGAGAGTTCAGAAAGCAAACCTGATGACCACAAGGCAGAACAGGTCAACAACTCAGTTAATACAAGGTTCAAAATAACGTTCATAAAATATGCCTAAATTTGTAGGCTGTTTTCCATAGCCCAAAATTTTTGCTGGCTGTTTTCAAGCACTAAAGTACATGTATAATACTATTTCAGTCAACAAGAATGTACAATTTACAGCATGTATGTTTTTTAAAAAAAAAAACGACCTTTTTTTGTGCGGGTTGAGTAAACCAGTCTCAACCTCATCTCGCCGATGCAGAAAAAAAGTGCTATTAAGAAGCAAAAATTTTGGTTTTATAAGCATAATTGACTTAGTGAAAGTAACAGTTTTGCCGATTCCTAATCTTAAATTATATTGTGGAAATAAAAATCGCCGGCAAGGTCCTAAAACTGCTGGATATCGCCAGCAGCTGGTGGCCATTTTGAACCCTGTAATACATGCATGTGCTATAGATATTTTTGTTATATAGTACTGTAGATAGGAGTGTTCTACTGAAACATACAAAACTTCATCCTGGGCATTTTCTATGGCCTATTTTGTGTATCCTCACTACTCAGTACATATATACCAATTTCCAGTGGTTTTTCATAAAACTTTGAAACAGTCAAAAGTTTTTGAAAACTGTTCCTTACTGTACAATTTCCAAAAGTGTCCAAAGACTTGGAAAATTACCAATAGTTTCCTAAGAACTTCCAAAAAAATTAATTTTTATATAGATATACAGTAAGAAGAAAATTACATAGCAATTTGAAGATACAAATTTTATTTTCTCATGTAAAAGGTATTTTACTTAGCACTTGATGTGCTTGTTTGCAAAATATCATTTTTGCCATTTGAACATATAATTCATGTATTTGCACTTTCGGTAATGTTTTCATCTATATTGTGATAAAATATTATATCGACTAGAGACTAAGACAGAGAAACATGAACACCCGGAATCGCGGTAAGGTCTTGCTTTATTAACAGCTCTGAGCTGGACTGTTCGAACTGAGTTACAAGCTACAAGACAACCTTAATTTATACAACATTTGTTACTGAAAATAGAGCTAAAAGCTACACCTAATCTACGTAAATACAAGGGCTTGGTTCTTCCAGAAGATGTATTACAGTGCAAGGAAATATGTAAGCGAAGGACTAGACAGGCATGTGATGCTACACTTCAGAATACACATCCTAGCTTACGACAACCAGATATCCGATACTCTTGTACTTTGAACTCACGTGGCACGCATGTGAGTCACAGACTCGTTCCATTACAATATCATTTATTTATTCATAGTAATTAATATTGAGAGCGCAGCAGGAACCTCACAATTTGGAAGTTGTCATCAATAACACCGCCTTACTGTACTGCTCCTAGGTATACAGCACTTTTATAACTGCAAGTTCTAGATCTGTCAGTCCTTTTCACTGTTTTTGTGGTCTTTTGATTTGTGCATACATATACATTACAAGTATGATGAATATTTATAGGTGCTCAATATATACTTTGGGGCTTGTCTAAGAAAAAATCACCCAAAAATGAAGAACAAATTAAGAACAACGTCAGGATGGGGTTTAAAAAAACAGAGAAATGATCTGTATGTTTTGAAATAGAACACTGAAATTCTCAATTAGATAAGCACTCCACCAGTTTATTGAAGTGCAGTATTTTAGTATCAAAATTTCTCAAATAATTATCAACTGATACTGTAGTTAAGTAGCAAGTTAATAAAGTTAACTCACCATTCTTGTCTCATATTTGAACTTTATAGTCCGCACCACCAAGTAAGAAGCCAGGAGGAAGCAAAGCTGGAATCATGAAGTCATTCTTTGCACAACGTGGAACAGGTTTGTTTTCAATTAATTCTTTGCTGACATGAACTAGAAATTCAATTTTGGACATTGCCAGTTGTTTTATGTCTTCCAACAACAGAAGTCAGGTGTCCCTTCAGTGGTGTGCAGGCATGGCTACAAAACAACAGTCGGCAGGACAAACTGCCTGTCAGCGCACTATGAAATAAAGGGAAACATTTATGTACAGTATTAGTAGTTGTGAATTTTGAAAAAAGTAGACACAGGGCTTTAAGTTAAGCTTTTTCCCCATGTGCATTTCTGTGACCAAATTTTGAATTTTAGTTGCACAGTCTGTTTAGACTACCAGAAGTGCTTTTTGTATGATTTTTTGTATAATTTGATGAATATGAACTCTTCTCAGCAACCAATAAGAAACCAGATGGAAAAGATATCAAAGCAGATGACACTAAGATGGAAACCAATAAGAACGCAATGAGTGGTACAGACAGCAAGGACAAAGGTTCAAAGAATGAACCAAAGAAAAGGCAAGTCTTCTGGCATCGCATTTGTACTTTAATAGAGTATATTGCCTTTCATGTGCTTTGCGTTACTGTAGGTAATCAAGTGTCTACAATACACAGATCTGGAGGTTTTGCCATTGTTTTATCTTGGAATATAATTGGTTGTAATCAGTTACTGACATCTCAGTAGACACAATTGGCATATACCATGTACATCTTTTTATCAAAATTAAAATACACCTAATTTTTAAAATATGATAATTGATTACTCAACCTGCATGCTTTACAGTAGATTGTTTTACAATTGTCTTGTACAATATCAATAAGTAAAAATGAAAAGGTGAAATGAAAAGTAGATAAAATATGTGAGATATGAAAAATGATTTAAACTAAACTTTCTGTACATGCAAATGGTCTCTGTTGCCATTTGGCATGTGTAATTATGATATGACAAAGCCAGAGTTGTGCGCATGCTCCTGAGTTTATCTAACCAGCAAAGGTTTAGTATGGTAAAAGGTACAAGTGTATAAGAGGCTTACTTATTTTGTTTGAAAATTCCTTCTATGAAAATTTTTTTTTCAATAGAACTTTCACGTGTTTTGTCTCATGGCAGGGCTATAAGGCCCAAAATCCTTTAACCCTTAATTCAGTTCCAGCCAGTTTACCAACTTCTATATTATCATTTAAATTACAATATCAATACAAAATGAGATGTTTCATTGTGAGAATGAAGGAATTGATCAGATACAGCAAGCTTTCTAGTATGAAAAGTGAAATTCTCCCAAACTACTTTAAAAGAGGAGAGTATTGATGTATTGATGCAGTTTAGGAGAATGTAGCAACACAACAAATGTCATGTTTGGTGCCAAGAGGGTTAAGTTTGAAAAGCACATACATGTATGATTTAAATCAGTATAATCCTGTACATGTTAGTACATGTATTATCAATTTATATATCTTCCTTTTCTTGGATGAAAAATCTGATTTTAACCCTTTTAGCCCAGGCATGTTAAAAGAGGAAAGTATATGGATCCCATTCAGGAGCATTTAGCAACACATTACTTGTTGTGTTTGGGGATGAAAGAGGCCTACTCTGGGGTGGTATCTTGCCTTATCTCGCAACAAAAAAAATAGGGGCAATTTTCCTTATCTCGCCCTATCTCGCCTTATCTTGCCCTATCTTGCAACAAAAAAAATAGGGGCAATTTTCCTTATCTTGCCTTATCTTGCACTAACTTGCCCTATCTTGCCTTATCTCGCACCTCAATGACCATGATATAGTTTCTAATTTTCCTTATCTCGCCTTATCTTGCTGCGAGATAAGGCGAGATACCACCCCAGAGTAGTCCTTGAAAGGGTTAAAGGTTATTTCTTTAGTACTATTGAATGTAGCCTCTGCAAATGTTGCAAAAAAAAAGAAAGAACTAATGACAGTAACACAGTCGTTGATCATTGTCAGCTTCAGTAGGCTAACGACCGAGGGCCTCAGTGTTCTTGGATGCTAAAATCTCTCTACATACTCTATCGAATGGTTTTGGAAAAAGAATGAATGACAAAAATGTTTGAAGATATTTTGTGGACAGTAATTTTGTACAGTCATGTAGTCTAATTCTGACGATGGTCTTAACATCATATTCTTTCTGGCATAAACTTTTTATTCCTGACTGGTTTTCTTTTTCTGTTTCCAGGACAGTATCATCATCGGAGGATGAAGAGGTATAGAGATTGTACATTTGAAGTCACCCATTTTAAAAGTAAAAATAGCTGCATTTTCTGGCAAACTTACAGCAGAATAACTGAACTTCCAGTCCGCCATAATATTGATTTTTAAGATTGCTAAAAACTTTTTTATGACAAAAGTTCTTAAATTTCTTGCTTCGAAAACTTTGGAGTTTAGGTTTTCAGACATAACAAATATCTGGATAGTTAATCAAAATTTAGAGAACAAACAGTCCTTTTTAAAACTGATATAAATAAAAAAAAGTTAAGCAAACGATGAGCTGTAAACTGACATAATTTGTGAATTCATGAGTAATTGGAAGATTCTGAAGGTAGAAACAAGATGTATAAATATTCCACAAGTTTATTATATATAGTCTTCTCTTTGAACACTTTTGGAGAACTTGATAGTTAAAACTTTCAGTTATACTCCATGAACTGAAAACCAGCCTCTGCATCCTTGACAAGAACACTCACTGTGTGGTATTTGCTTACTGTGAACTATGTTTGTTCTCAGGAGCCACTCCCAAAGAAAACCAGGGACTCAGTTGCAACTAGTAAAGGTGAGTAAGAAGTACATGTATATATTGTACATGTATAGCCAGGTATCCTGCCATGTCATTTCAGTTCCCGCGGCCGCCATTTAAGATTTCCGAGGGACTAGGGCAAGGCTAGTGTGATGTGGAGAGAGTGGGAAAGGTCTTCCCCCCCACAATTCCTCACGCGCCCCTCCGGACCGGCCAAAAAGAAAAAAAGACGCCTGGGGACCTGGTTACATATTGTATACTTGTAGTCAAGAATTCACATGAAGAGGAGGAGAGGGGTTATAGTAGATCAGGGGTGGTAGAGCAAAATGCAAAAGTTTCTAAATCTTGGGCTATGTGAAACTCTATTTCCTGCATTTTTGATAGTAATAATCAACTTACAGCCAACTCTGCAGACACAGTTTATAAGACGTTTATTTTACCACTGCTTGGTTACTGTGACACAGTACTGTCATGCTGCAGCTCTTGGATAAACTACAACTATGTGCCTCCTAATTAGTTCTTAACACCACCGACAGTGACAAACCAATGGAGGAATTAACTTGGGAACAACTGCAGCAGCGCAAGGAAAACCACATTTTTAAACTAACCAAGAAATGTTTACAAGGCACTGTACCTCAGGTTTTTATTTTAAATATCAAGGAAACGCAAGTTCCCGCATAATCCGGCAAAGAAAAAACTTTTTTATTCCACGAGTTAGGAAGTGAATATGCAAAACGTGCCTTTTATTTTCAAGGCTATGTAGTTTTTAACAAGCGCGAATAATTTCTCATATACATGTATGTCTTAAAGGCTGAATAGTTTTCAATAAGCTTAAGCACGCGTAATTTTCTTATACATGTATAATTAGTTGTCTTCAAGTCATTTTTAATAATTACTTATTAACCTAGAGCAAGGTCTGTACGGGAAATATCAAACGGAGGAATTGCTGTATTGACCGTGTGATAGCGTATAAAGACCGAACGTTCGAAGTGTTTTATTATACATTTATACGGCATTTTTACTCGGGCCGGAAGGCGCCGAGTTGAGGTTTTGGCTCTGCCTCTTATTTTTTTAATTTTTATTCGAGTCGCGATGTGATGCGCATGCGTCACGGGAGATCAGACGCGTGATCAAAGATGGTTATCTTTCCTTTTTGACCGGAAATTCACGTGTAGCACGTCCCGGCAAAAGCCGCAAACAATCACAAGTGACAGATTCCTGTACGATTTGTAGTGAACAAGGGAGATCGAAGTATACGTTGTTTCAGTCAATTTAGAAACAATTACCAAGCATACGGCAAGGTCGGGCCGAGTTGGGCTGTTAATACAGCCTCTTGTTTCTAATGGAAAACGTCAGTAAGGCCGTGCAAGTGGAAATTGTTTACTTCGCACATGCGGTTCTGCGCGCGCGTTGGTCGTTACCAATAATCCGTAGCGCCCGTGGGCATTATGGGAAATCCAGACCGTTCAAGAACCAATCAGAGCGCGCGAAGTATCTTTACCATATAATAAATATTTGTAACATATATTTATATTATAACATTAAATATACAACTGTATATTCCCAAGTTCTAGATGTTAGAATTGTACAGAGTAACTCTTGTATTGTTTGTCGGGGCCCCTCTTGATATCAGTCTTGGTTGACTGGCCACTCTGTACGTTTAATTAATTTAAATGTACGTTTATGAATTATCGTATCGTATCAGTCCTGTAGTAGCTAGGAATTTAGAAGTAATAGTCAGTATGTTAAAATGGTGATGTCGTACCTTCAGCTTAAATCTCACACCATTATTTTGCAATTGCATCTTT
>JAOBYH010193974.1:0-10309 GCA_025403525.1 Umimayanthus kanabou
GAAAAGAGAAATATTAGCAGCATTGCAAATTTCTGAATTCAGTGAATTAAATATTCGTGGTCCTTGAATTCGTATTGTTTTAAGCGCACTTTTATCAACAGATGCCTTTTTAATTTTTTATAGATTCTAGTACTGTATTTATATTATTTATTTATTATATTTTTATTTGTCTATCTATATAGCTACTCCTATTTTAGATGTATTGTATGGTATTGTTTTAATAATTGTAAACCCACATGTCTTTTTGTGAGTGTTGTTCAATAAACATCTTATTATTATAATTATAATAATAATAATAATAATAATTATTATTATTATTACAGCAAATTTGGCTACAATTTCTCAGTGTGTGACAATGCTTTTCAACAGAACCCCAAGATGGCAAAGGAGCTTCAGGGGATCCCCAATACGATTAAAGCCCTTGCAGAAACGGTTGGGAAAGTTGACCCAGTTAAAACTGGTTCCTTCGCAGCTCTTGCACTTACCCTCTACCTTGCAGCCCAGGTTTTTGAACTGTACTACATAAAGCTACCCCAACATTTGGAGAACGTGAAAGAATACAACATGGAGTTGCGCCTACTTTACCGCGACAAAATTGTCCCAATCCTGAAAGACATCGACGATTTACTGGTAAACTGGCAAGAATATGAAATTGAAAGGGTTACTAACGCTCTGCTACCAACCATCAGAGAGATAAACGAGAAACTGACCGACTTCCTTCAGAAAATTAAGACTGAGAAACTGAAAGTGATAGAAAATAGAGGTCGAGAAGCTGTAATAGGCTTAGCCTTAGTTGTCGTCAGTGTTGGGTCAGCGTTCGTTTTCCTGGGAGCAGCAGGTGGGGTGATGGTATTTTGCTCTTGGGCAATCCTCGGTGCAGGCCGTGATGTATGCCGTGTTCCAGAGATCCAAGAGAAACAACTTGAAAAGCTGCTAGATGATGTCTACGAGTACAAAGAGCAGATTACTATTGGGGAAAGTAAAGCCAGGAGCATTTTGATCCAGTCATATCGCACTGTGAGACCACGGAGTGACCGTGGATGAATGCTGATGAGGATGAGCCCGGGGGGACGAGGTACTCCCATACATAAGCTATACGGGGACGTGCGCTCATAAACAGGGTCTCAAATTCAAATATTTTTGAAGATTTTTTATAAACAGGGTCTAAAAATCACGCATTTTGACGAAAAAATGAGTATCAATTTTTCAAGATTTTCACGAACTTTTTATCATAAACAGGGTCAGGGTTTCAAGGTCCTGGCGGTACCCCCTTAGGTCGAGTACCCCCCCCCCCGAGGATGAGCTGGGGCGGATAAAAACAAAAGACTTGAAACAAGCGCTTTGTGTTTCTTTATAGCCTGTTGTGCATATCTTCAATGAGTGCCCCAACATTTGGAGAACTTGAAAGAATACCGCTTGCATGGAGTTGCGCCTACTTTACCGCCACAAAATTGTCCTAATCCTGAAAGGCATTGACGATTTACTGGAAAACTGGCAAGAATATGAAATTGAAAGGGTTATTACTAACGCTCTGCTAGCAACAATCAGAGAGATAAGTGAGAAGCTTACAGACTTCTTTCGGAAAATTAAGATTGAGAAACTGAAAGTGATAGAAAATAAAGGTCGAGCCGTAGTAATAGGCATAGCCTTAGTTGCTGTCAGTGTTGGGTCAGCGTACGTTTTCTTTGGATCAGCAGGAGGGGTGGTGATGGTTGGTTCTGGGGTATTCCTCGGTGTCGGCATACATGCCGTGTTCCCGAGATCCAAGATGTCAGACTTTGAAGCTGCAAGATGTCTACGAGAACAAACAGCAGATTACTATCCAGGAAAGTAAAGTCAGGCCTAGAGCATTTTGATGAAGTCATATTGCACTGTAAGACCTCGATGTATCCGTGGATGATCGATGATGAACACAAGCTGGGATGAACAAAAACACTTAGAGACTAAAAACAAACATTTCGTGTCTTTTAATTGTGTGCCTCGGTACACAATATGCCGCATCATGTTCATTGGTTCCAATTGTGTATTTTCTTTGCTTTTTGATTGGTTCAATTTTTTTTACCTTAAATTCTGCGTGCATGCGCTTTGATTGGTCCAACACAGTATATTGTTATAGTTGTTCTGGGTTCACAGGTCCACTCGTACTCGTAGTATTTTTACTTATATATTCACGGGTAAGAGCTCGAGATTACAGCTATACAATTTTGTTTCACAACACTGCAGCAGAACAGAAAAATAACACTCATTCGGTGTAGTAAGCTGTGCGTAATTTTTTATAGGAACCTTTTTCATAAGAACATGTGGCTGAAAAATGGCCAAAATTTAAGAACATGTCAAGAACACACCCGAGACTGAGGAAAGGTGAAGAACTTTAATTTTGTATACTGTGCAAAATCACGGAAACACTTTTTTTCTCGGCTAGTGTTATTCAGTGCAACACTTCGCCTTTTCGAACTTTTTTCAAATCATTAAAAATTATTATATTGCTCTCTTGCCGGCCATGGTAGCGGCTAATTAATGCTTCCGATTGTGCGAATGGAAAATTTAACACGTTAAGTCACAAAAAACTTATTTTTTGTTTAGTAACCACAAGAGAATAGAATCTGCCCTGCAGGTAGTCTTTTAAATTAAGGATATTGTCCTATTCGAGCAACGGGTAGAATGCCATGCCTGCATAATAAAGGGGTTCACCGGGGGGGGGGGGGGCTCCCATACTTGACCTGACGGGGATGATCGTCGTAACTTTTGGTAACTCTTTGGGTGTCTCGGGAAGAAAATGGTAACTTTTAGGGCCTTCAGTACCAGTCTTCGACATTTGACCCCGTGGTAACTTTTAGGGGGTAAAATTTGCAGGGGCCACACGTGGAAACTTTTAGGGGTGTGGAAACTTTTAGGGGTGTTTTTCAACAATTTCGACGATCATCCCCGTCATATTTATTTGGGAGTCCCCCCGGGTGTTCACCAGCATGATTTGGGTAAAACTGCAGTGAATATCCTGAAAAGAAAACCGACTGTCGGTTTTCGGCCTCAATACAAAACCCTTTGCAATTGCAAGTATTCTTGCTCAGTCTCGCGTTATAATAATGTATCGAAACTATTAAACTACATCTGGAGTCTGGAACGGTGCCGTTTCAGATCACTTCTTCCACTAGTTGTAGTTACACGCTTTTTTTTATAAGATCAATTTTATAAGAACAACGAGGTTCAAATTTCCCCCAAAATTAAGAACAAGCTAAGAACAATTGAGGCTCGGCTTCAGATGCAAATGTAACTGCAAGTTACTTGATGTTAATGTTGACTGCATTTGTAAAAAAGCCGCCAAATGCCTCTATGCCCTCCGATTACTGAAGAGAAGTATCGCACCTGTATAAGACCCATACTGGAATACGCCTGCGAAGTGTGGCGCCACTCTCTTCCTAAATACCTGTGTGACCAAATTGAGTCTGTCCAACGGAGAGCATTAAACATAATTTTCCCCGACACCAGCTACGAACTCGCAAGAGATAAGGCAAATTCACCATCTCTGTCTGAACGCAGTCCTCTCTTTGTAATCACCTGTTCTGTAGAATGTCCCTATCATCCCATAAACTTAACTGCCTTTCCCCCCAATACAAATCAACTAAATATAATCTTTGCAAACAAAATACTCTGTTCCTACCCAAGTACAGAACGTCGAGATACGGTCACAGTTTCCTACCATCAGCCGTAAGGCATTTTAACAATTCGATTTAGTTTTATTGTAGCTATGGTTAATCCATATAGTTTTAAATACATTGTAATTTTTTTCTCCTTTGTAACTTAAATATTTATGCCACTATGTCAATATTTTTATGTCAATGTAAATCAACACTATTCAGTTACTCTGCACAGTTGATAATAAGGTTTACAATCTACATCTATTTATAAGTTTTTATTGAAAAACACAACACATCACGTCATTACATGTGGCGTTTCATTGCAGGTCTTTCTGCATTTAGAAATACTGAGTGATCAGAGAAGAAAATCAAAACTGTGCCGCACGTGTTTTATGACAGTGCCGAAGCGATTATACGCGTTTACACTAGTATTTGCGGTGATAATTGACATGATGGAAACACGAACAATTTAAGAACAACTGAGCCTCGGCCAAAATTTGCTGGTTTTTATAAAAAAAAAAAGCGTGTAATTGGTTTTAGGGGTTCAAATGTAGTCACATACACTGATGAAACCCGACTTTATCCAGTGAAACCGGGTCGGTAAAAATCTTTCGTAGTTTCATCTTGCGAAAATAGTATTTGTCACGTCAGATTGTCAATCATACTTGCGTTAACGTTGGTCCCTGCGCATAAAGTAACTTGCTATAATTTCTTCTGGCCTTGAATAGATTCAAGTTCAGGTTTGTCAAGTGGTTAAGGAAAGATGAAATGTGGAATTCCTAGAACCACGCAAACGAGGTCACACAGTATGCGTCATGTATACGTCATTGAGAAAGAAAACTACTTCATGCTGTATAGTGTATATTCAGATATGTATCTGCTTGTGCATCATCAACCTTCAGATTAAAAGAAGTGTTCTTTTTAATTTGCACTATTTTGGATGTAAGCCTAAAAAAATAGAATTAAAAAAACATATTTTTGAGCCTTTGAGGAGCCAAACTGGATTCAGTAAATAATTATTCAGTACCAGCAAACTATTGATCCTTGAGTACACACCATTTTCAACTTTAAAAAGTCACAAAATTGACCTTCAATTTCAGAAAACGCACACTTTCAGTAGGTCAGCGCACAAGTTTAGAGTCCCGGGCTGTAATACCTCAAATAGTAGTTGTTCATTTTCCATAACTTTCAATGAGCCAATACAAAATGTCATGACTTTCCAAGTCTGGAAAACGAGTTGTAAAATTCCATGATTTTTCAGGTTTTTGATGACCCGACTACGAGCCCACAGTAAACTACGAAGGTTAAAGACGCGTCTCAGCTGGTTACTAGTTACTCAGCTGGAGCCGAACTTTTAAGGCAGTTGACTGACTTGACTGTATGGTGAAGACCAGTGAACACTGAGCTCTCAAACGCAGATGCGCATATGTCACTATTTTTAAAGCCTCCAGTTGAAACAAGACGCGTGTCCCTTGCAAGCTGATATGATGGCATAAATATTTCATTCATAAATTAGTCAGCAAGCTGAGAAATGAGTTCAATTTGAAGTTTCGTCTTTAATGGCTTTTAAAACAAAAACCGCGTCATCCAAAATATAATAATCTTCATATATGTCTCCCTCGCAGAGGTATGGCAGTCGAGTAAACCTCTCTACTTCATATCCTGCTGGTCTGAACACATCTGACACTAAACTCGCTGTCTGTTCTTCCCATGAGCTTCCGTTAACAGTAATTAGTTCAGATGGGGATACGAGGCGGCTACCTTCAAGAGAAATCAGGTTGAACTTCAGTACATACTGACATACATGTATATGTACGTTTGTAATTTAAAAAAATCGTCTGAAGAACACAAGATGAAATGTGTCAAAGGGGCATTGAGCTGATTGTGATCAGGCTTTGCTTGAAAAAGATCATAAAAACTAAATCATACTAATAATAAAAATATTAAAAAACAGTTCTTAAAAACACTTTCGCGCGCGTCAATGCGCTATTAAACACGCAAAAAATAAGGCTATCAAGTAAATGTTAAATTTAAGGGTTGTAATTTGAACTGGTGAAACTTTGCGAATAAAAAGTAAAAGTAATACACCTATCAATGCTAAGCTGGAGCGGGGGAGGGGGAATGGGCAGCAATAAGGTGGAGCATTTGAATTCAAACAAGAACTTCTGTGCAAGTTCCGACCGAGGGGCAAACGCTAGCGATCAACTAGGTGACTTATTCTCTGTAAAAACGTGTCAAAAAAAGTCGCTAAAAACGGTCAAATATCCCCACCACGGCAGTTTTTTTAAAATTGCCGTCAAATCCCCCACATCTGCAAAGCCTCTCTCTCCAACTCAGGATTAACATTGATTGGTGCATAAGTTTATTTGAAAATAAAGGTCTCTAGGCTTCATTTAAAAGTTGCAAGTGGCTGAGCTGCGTGGAAATACAGATTGGTAAGGTATTCCATAATTTTCCATCTGCAATGGAAAAGGATCGTCACCACAAGATACTGTTTTGGAAGGAAGAGCAGTTAGCAGGTTTTAAGCCGAAGATCTGAAAATACGCAGCGTGGACTGTAGATTGACAAAAGGTCCGAGATATAGCTATTCAAGGCTTTATAAAACAGCTAAAGAACAGGATCTAAGGATGTTTGTTCTTTTGCATTTCAGTAAGATATCATTTTTAAACTAGTTTACGCTGTACGTGAGGGTCCAGATAAAGACAGAGTTGGTACAGCTGTACAACTCACTTCTTTTTAAACTTAAGGACTTTCCAGGACAGCATGACACGGTTACTGATAAACAAACAATGGTGCATTGCATGCTGAGTAAAATGTTTAACACAGAAATCGTAAGCTAATAGAAATGTTTTTAAAAATGACACTCTAATAAAGTTATTATTATTGTTACAATTCTTCTTCTTATTATTATTATTATAAGTGGTAAAACTGAACAATGAGATGGTTACTATGACAACCAGAACTTTGACTCACCAGACTCAACACAAGGGCTAAATGGCAAGACAGTTGCTATGACAACCCTTCCTGTTACTGGCTTAAGTACACGTCGAATGTTTGATAACAAGGTCAGAGGCTTATCACATCGGTCCAACAAGTTGAGGCAACTCACAACATCAAATTTCTCTGTTGCATTAACCCATGTTTCAATATCGAGCAATCTAGACAAACAGATAAGAGCCTAAGAAACATGATACATGTATGGTATCATTTCCAGAGTCCAGTCAGTTCTAAGTGTTTATCACATAGTTGTCACTGGTTACTACATATAAAATAGTTAAAATACAAACATGTGCGGTTGTTCATTTTGCTGAGAGAAGGCTCACACCCTTTATTGGGTGGGACTAACTGGTACCCTACTTAATCAACTACCAAAGCATGTTAAGGAAGCGAGCTTCCTTGAATATTATGTACAAATTAAAATAAACCTTTAATAGTATATCAGGTCAATATTTTCTTTTTAATAAGACATTTTAATATTTCTAATGAATACTGCAAATAGACTTAGCAAAATTCTTATAAATATTCATATATTGTTGAGTTTTCATGGGTTTTAAATCAGCTCAATTTTATCTTTTTTAGATACGTAACTTAAATGATTTTCTTCTTTTTTATATCTATCTTATAGTTTTTTCCCTTTTTAACTTTATATTTATAATTTCTTTAGGATCCCCATGAAACCACTGTTGCATGACTGGGGCTTCCTCATAAAATATCTTATTTATTTTTATAAGTAGTTACAATATTTCTAATGAAAATTGTAAATAGGCTTAGCCAATTTTTATCAACATTTATTTAATTTTTATAGTCTGAATGTAAGTTTGTAAATCTTGGCAACCCAGGGCCTTTTCAGGATACCAAATGATTGGACATAAAGTTGACTAATACATAAAAGTTGACTACTACTACCCCTTAATGGTTGGGACCTACTTGTATCCTTTACCAGAGAGCCTCCATCTCATGGCAGGCGATTGTTCTGTTACATACACTTCATCAAAGTGAGGCTGCATCATGTCGGTGACCTTTCCGTCGCCTGCACCAAGGTCAAGCAATGTTCTGTGTGGTGACATCTTACTGATGTCAAGCAAAGTCCTGAACTGAATTCCTGAGAATACGAACATTGACCCTCTGTTTAAAATACTGTGGAAAAGGAAAACAACTTTTTTAAAGGATCATATATTAGCAATGAAAGCAGCTAGTAAGTTAATATGAACAAATATTGAGCCGCTTACTTATTAACTGTGGTGGATAAAAATATGTGTGCTCTGGCTACACAGCTTTAGAAATTAGAGTAGGTACCGTAGGCAGGAAATGATCAATATTAGACTGCAAGTAGTCCCCTCTTTTCCTCAGTGTTAAGTTCACAAGGTATTGTCAGTCACTGGTAAAACATACATTTGCCATTATAGTTTTTGGTATGGTCAATTACATGTAGCATACCTGCCAACATTTGGAAATCAGAAATTAGGACAGTGTCATCACTGCACCACTGACCAAATGTTTATGCTACAGATAAAGGAAGTTTCTTCTCAATTTGAAGAAAAAAGACCTGGAAAAATACTGATTTATGTCTTAAATTACTTTAAAAACAGGAATATTTACCAGGACATCCTGATTTTGTGAGGTTTTGAAAGTCAAAAATCAGGACTGTCCAATAAAATTGCCGGGGATGGTTGGCAGGTATGAATTGGGAATGACTGGATAACCAGTTCTCTCGTACAAGTAATACTGGTACTGAAACTAAGTTAAATTATAAATGTGAGCACAAGCAATGTTCAGCAAGCAGCCTACCCATTAACAGTTGTAGCTGACATGACCAGGCTGAATATTGCTTTTACAAAGTGTTGGACAACTTGAGTGAATGCGGCATCTGCCTTAGAATGGCAGTTTTCCAGGAATTCTTCAGTGTCTGCATCCAGGTCACTTTCCACAAACTTGTCACTCAGCTCGGCAGAGAGCTCAACTCTGTCACAGGAGTACCACTGTTGGATAGGGCAGACAGTCACAGCATTAACTTGAACAGTTTACAAAAAAGTATAACATCTATTTGGTGCAGCACACAAGATAAATGAGTATCACTTTGCATGGAGTAGGCAGGGTTCAAAATACAGTGTAGCTACTGGTTAGTTTTAAGAACTGCTGGTGATTTTTGTTTCCATTTGCAAAATAAATTAAGATTAGGAATCAGGAAAATTGTTTTTACTAAGTTAATTGTAGTTTTTGATCAATTTTTTTTTCTGAATGGAACTTTTTTTTTTGATCATCAGCGAGCTGAGGTTGAGTCTGGTTTACTCAACACATGTCCAAAAAGGTCTTGCAGTTTCAAAAAAATATACATGGATTGTATGTTCTAATTGGCTGGAACACACCCATGCAATAATTTTATACTCATATTTTTTTACTGTTGAAAAACAGCTGGCAAAAATTTTGAACTACATAAAACAGCCTACAAAATCATGCATATTTTTTGAATGTTATTTTGAACCCTGCCACAATATTATTCTGAACAGTTTACAAAAAGAATTATTCCATACCTTTGACTAGTACACTACCCAGTACATAATCGTAGTACATTGTATAGCTTGTAAAGACTGATATTTTCATAATAAACTAATCAATTGTTCTGAGGGCGACTTGTAGAAATGAAGATGAAATAATATTTAATAATTTAGGTCATTCTATCAACTAGATAAGTATTTAAGTACCAAATGGTGCTATACATAGACTGCGAGCAGTCTCTTTCTGTTCCTCAGAATCAGTCGAGGAAACACAAAAATTAAGCGGCGAAGTGGCAAGCAAGTCGGCAAGTGCATCCTGAATATTTTAGTTAAAGCTCTGGTATAGGTCAATATGAATTGCGTCACCTGTGTGTAATCAACACTTTCTTCTTCCTGTTGGTTCTCTGCCATGTGACGAAGCAAAGCTCTCCCCATTGTACTCCTCATATAGCGAGATGTCCACATTGGAAAATGCTTACCATCCCTGAGGCACACTGTTGCATAAATTGGTGGTTACATGTAGAGTTTGTTTGCTTTTTACTGACAGCATTCATATTAAGACTTATTTGTTGTTACAACTTATAAATTTTATCTATTAATTAATTATTTGTATATTTTTGTCATACACATATATTTATATTTTTTTGTATTGCACCCTCAAAGAATATTAGCTACTATTATAGCTACCCTGTAAATTCAAGAATAAATAAAGTTTATGTATGTAAGACTGTCAATGGGCAAACTCGAATAAATCATACATTCAGGAACTGGGTAGTGTAAAATTTGTTTTAACTGTGTGGAAAGGTTTAGAGCAGGTCATTTGACTTTAATACCACTTATTCAGAGTATTGTCAAATATTGTCAGGCTGGACAATTCCTAGACAATCATTATAATTATTACAACAGACCACTTTTGATTTACGCTTCAGTTCCCATGAACAATAACCTGAAGATGAGGCTTCGTGCCAAGTTTTCTTACATTTGTTGTATTTTTTCGCACTAAACCTCGACTTCAGGTTATTGTTCGTGGGAACTGTATCACAATCTGAAAGTGGTTTACTGTCTTAATGTCAAGTTAAATAAGGTACTGACATACATGTATAAGGTGTAATCTATGGATAAAAGTATGCTTGTTCAGTATACCTGTCGGTTCTTTTTCCCACTGGAAGGATGGGGGG
>JAOBYH010194085.1:0-10308 GCA_025403525.1 Umimayanthus kanabou
ACCTAAAACTCATAAAATTTAAAAATTCCTTCAAAATTAACAAATCCCCCCACATTACTTTTCCACCCAAATTATCTACAAAAATTTTCAAAATATTTGTAAATCTTTATAAACTAGGGTACTGTGCCGCTATGATATACTTTTGAATTTTTCAAAATTGTAACCTAGATGCCGACGATTATGACATAATTGATACTGAAAATTCGACAAAAGGTATAGCTCCCCCTTAAACTAGTTTCTTTGCAAGTGTTAATTAAAGATATAAGTTTTCATAATAAGTTTTTAAAGTGTAGTCTAAAAATAAGTTTGTTCAAGGCGTTAATTAGGCCGCTGGAAGTAGATTACCTGGTTTGCTTCAGCCACTTTTAAAATACAATAAGGTGCGGGATTTTTTTAAAACTTTCATCTTTCATAACCAAATTTTCATATATGAAATCGCCCAAATTTTCTTCTAAACTTTCAGAATAGGCATACCGTATTTATTTGAATAAGTGCCCGGGGCGCTTTAGTTTAATTTTTGGATTTTTAGGGGGGCGGTTATCCTAGAGGGGCGCTTATTCAAGGGAGGGCGCTTATTAAATTTTCACCATTTTAGTCGCAAATACATTTGAATCTTGAGCAAATTCATTGGTATCTTCCACTACACAACAAAGTGCAACATGACGATACTGTCCAATAAAACATTTTTAAACAATTTCTAAGCGGAAACATATCGAATAAAAGTCTTGATTCTTGTATTCACGCAATACAGTCTAACAAATACTGTCTAATACACGTGATACAATTGGGGGGGGCACTTATTCGAGGGGGGGTGCTTATTCAGTTTTTGGACTTTTAGGGGGAGCACTTATTCGAGAGGGGCGCTTATTCGAGAGGGGCGCTTATTCGAGAGAGGGCGCTAATTCGAATAAATACGGTATAATATGACATCAGTGCATTAATTAAATGACTTTTCTTGACCAAAAAATCAGTCTTGATGCGGCAGCCAAAATCCATGCAGTTGCTTACGCGAATCATATAACCAACTTCCATCAACCTTTTTCATGAATCACGTTGTAACTTTTTTGTCATGTTGGAAACTGTAACTTCTTATTAAAAGAGTGAAATGTTATATTCTGTGAAGAGCTTACTCTGTCGGGAAGAGCTTGGGAAATATTGCAAATACAATTCAAACTGAACAAGAAATCATTTGAGCAAAGCCACAATATTTATGTGACAAAATACATTTAAATTCTCCCAAATAACTGTGGATATTTTGTAATTTAAAGATGCGATAAAAATTGCTTTTTGAAATAGCTTCTTAATTCAGAGCAATTATTAAATCCGGTTTACCTTACGTGACATTACGTCTAGTACTTACCATGGTTAACTCTGAAAACTGCGTTATCTGTCAATAACAGTATTGTACTTTGGCTCGGTATGAAAAATTGTTGTTGAACAACCTCGCCTGCATCACTTTTTATGGAATCTCGAAACAACTTATTTTTATTTCCGTAAAAGTTTCTAAACACTTGCAATTTTGTAAAGATTTGATTGAAAATCCACTTCGTCCGAGGAAGAACGAACAATGACCCAGCATTATATTAGATTTCTATCGCTCTGTTATATTATTGCGATTATATGGATTGAAACCCCATTTTAGTACACCAAAAGAAGAAAAACAATTAAATATGAGTTGCCAGTTTGTCCAGTCATTTCCTCCTGAGGTAATTATCTCGGAACCTCTGAAATGTACAAATCTCGTGAATCCGAATCTATGATTGGTTGATATCAAAAAATTAAATAAACTATAATTTTTACAAATCAAGTGGAATGAGGCTCTAAGTGCTCTACTCACTTTCATTATGTTTTGTTTTTATCAAAAATGACTTCTAATTTAGATAAACAAAAATTTAACTTTCATTGTCAATACAACGTTAACAGGGAATCATTTGAAGGTAAGGAATATCGCACAACTACTATACTGTAGGTTGTTTACACAGACCTTTGTACAAAAAAAATTAATTCATAATTTTTCGCTAATTCACAGAAGCAGCTTTCGATAAAACAGTTTTCGATAAACTTTTCGACTGTCGATTTGGTATGATAAAACAACAACAACAAACAAACACATAAACTATACATGGACGTTTGAAATCAAATAAGTTTACAAAAAAGGAAGAGAAGCCAAGTGAACCTTTTCGGAATCTCTTCAAAATGGTGTAGTAGTGCCCAGTTTTGGAATAAAACTCCAAATCGAAGGAGATTGTTGCCTCAAGAAAGATGTTTAGGCAGCTTGATCAAAAGATCAGTGATGCTCGACCACGGTCGATTGTTATCGACCACGGTCGATCATAGCCGACCACGCTCGATCTTAGTCGACCACGCTCAACCACGGTCATCTTGCTTTCGATGCCTTATGCCCGATCGATCTGCCGTTCTCGCTCGACCTTGGTCGATCGATCAACGGACCACGGTTGACCATGGTCGACCTTCAGTGATCGATCGACTGCGCACGGTCGATCACGGTCAATCGATCGGTCGATCACGGTCGCTCGATTGGCGCTCAGCTGCTAGAATGGCCTACTCTCTCTATTTTACGTCTGCGTGAAGTTGAATTTTGACTTTTTGGTGAACGTGAAGCCTTTTTTTGTAATGTCCTGTGATGTGTAAAAAGGCCAAATAATTTTGCATGATTCTGTTATCAGAAAGGGTATAGGGGACCCTCATTTTGCATAGTTTATGGTAGCAGCAGGGAACCAGCCAATCATAATTCCTGACTGAAAACTAATCTGACATGCCTTTAAATGTCTTAATAGGAAGTACGTGTACATTGTAACCACTAAGACATTTATTAACTGACTGGAAACTACTAACTAATCAAAAACTTACTGACTGTATAAAATTGTGCTGAGTTAACAAAATATTTACTTACCAGTCCGACAAAGTGTCCTCCGTGCATGTTGGCACTGTGCGAGTTAGCTACAATCCTTGGAGCACCGGCCACAAGGCCCTTGGGAGGAAAACCATTAGCAAAGTGTACATGTCGAGGCGCCTCTAACCCTCTTTCATCTCTTAACATTTTACCTCTTAGTTTCTTAACAATCAGGCAGCCCGTACTTTCAGTATCAAGTTCCTGAAACAAAAAAATATAGTCCACTCTGAATGCATACAAATAATAGCAGCTGATCATGGATACAGTCATAGGTCTCTGTCTTTACATGCACAATTATATTGGGTGTCTAGAAAACAAAGATGTCTGATGAAAGTGAATACTGAAGACCTTGAAAACAAAGACCAAAAGCAAAGACCCCCACAAATAAACCAAAATTCAATGTCACTTATTAACCAAAATTAATATTTTAAACACGAATGTTTTGGTTTGTAACTAACTTGAATCTTGGTTTATTTATGGAGGTACATGTACTCATTTTTGGTCTTGGTTTTCAAGATCTTCATTTTCTTGACACCCTGGTAATATTTCAGCTTTTTCCAGGTTGTCTATTATGTAGTATTACATGTAGTTAGACTAGATACAGATGAATTGAATCAGTCTAACAACTTAAAAATTTGAATATCAAATGCCAGCCTTCAATTTATTGATAATTAAAGTTTCTCTACTAATCTATTATTGTCATAACAATAGTTAAAATTGATAAAAGATGAATAAAAAGGCTAAAAGTTTGCTAAAACATTAAAATGTTAAAATCCAAACATTCTTGACATTAAAGTCATCATCACGGAAGTGAAAACTGTTCGCGTCAAGCGTATTTAAATTGTTGCTCAAGTTATAATATAATTCTGTATCTTAATACAAGTTTATAAGGTACAATCTTTTTGTTTATCGCAACATGAATTACTGAAACTGAGCCTTGGTTATAATATTTCCCCCTTGATGTTAATAATCTCTGTTCACTTGTTTCATACAACTCTCTAGTTAAAAACTCTTTTTCTTCTATTCTTAAACTTCTCTCAAATTAATATCTGCTTCAGTTAACAAAAAGTTTACATAATCTCAATATACAACTGACAACCTTGACTATACACTTATACGTATACATTTGATTAAATGAAAGTTGTTGAAAAAATGAATTCAGTTTCAAAAAGGAGCCAATTTAGAAACCTTCCAACCTCTCGAACTACCAAACCTTGAGGTTTGAAAAATGAACAGGAAAAAACCTTGAGATTTGGGTCTCAAAACTTGAGATGTATTTAAAAGCTCCAAAATGAAGAAAATACAACATTATTAAACAGTACTAGTAGCAATGTTCAAACTACTTAGTTTTGTTCATCACAGTTTACTTTGATTGCCTTCTTAGAGTTTGTAAAAAGTTTCTCATCACTGTTCCATTCAAACATCTTGAACATGAATCGATCAGGGGACTTAGTGCTTTCACTTTTATGGTGTCTCTGAGCCCTCACAATATATGCTCCAAAACCAGATAATAATTTATGCCTGCCACATAATACTGGTTTAACTTTTGGCTGAATTTGGTTTAAGTCCTTTCTTAGTCATTTCGGCTCACCATGAGATTTAGAGGTTAAACCATGAGACAGTCAGATGACACTCAAAACCAGGCGTCTCACAGTGAAACCATGGGAGTTGGTAGGTCTGAGTTTAAATAAATCAGTGAAATGTTCCTGCATACAGTATATATATACAATGATTATATAACAGACTACAATTAACCTCATTTAATTAATAAAATGTTTTGCCATTTTTCTCAAACCATATTCCAGCCAATGAAAATATTATTTTTCTTTCCTAGTAATAATAAAATTTTAAATTTGAAACCCTATTTACAACTGTGCGACATATCATATAATTATAAAGATTATTCTGGGTGACCTGAATACGTCAAGGAAATTACATGGTGTTAAGCTAGTTTACACTATATCGTAAAACCAATTTATAAAGATTGTTCTGGGTGACCTGAATAGGTCAAGGAAATTACATGGTGTTAAGCTTGTTTACACTATATTGTAAAACCAATTTATAAAGATTGTTCTGGGCGACCTGAATAGGTCAAGGAAATTACATGGTGTTAAGCTAGTTTACACTATATCGTAAAACCAATTTATAAAGATTGTTCTGGGCGACCTGAATAGGTCAAGGAAATTACATGGTGTTAAGCTAGTTTACACTATATCGTAAAACCAATTTATAAAGATTGTTCTGGGCGACCTGAATAGGTCAATTAGGTACACCAAATAGTAAAACCAATTTCAACTCTTACTTTCTAGGATTTTTAAATTTTATTTTATTAGCTTCAAATGCCATTTGAGACAAAACCAACTTACAACTATATAAATATAGCAGTATACGCCCTTCAAAATACAATAAATTATTTATATACTTACTTAAACTTATGTAAAAAATTCACGTTTGATGATTTTTACCAATAAAGATGTTTATTATTATTATTATTATTATTATTATTATTATTATAAAGAAATATGGCACGGACAACCCAACAGCATAGCCAACTACTGTGGGCGCAGGGCTTAAATTAGGAAAAATTTTTTTTAACAGTTCCAGGGTAAAAAGAATACACACTTAATTTACAACAACAAGCAGGAAGTAATAGGCCAGGGATGAGTTTCATATTTGAGGCAGAGCAACCACTTTTTGCTTTGATATGATTATCCTTAACCATTTACATAAAAAACAAAACAGAATCAGCCGCTTCCTTCCTTTTTATGAAAAAGTCTGGTTGCTAGGCATAAAGTTAGTTTTTTGAACTTGGCTTTCTTTTCTTTCTTGAAAAGCTTCTGCCATATGATGCCATATCGAGTTCCAAAATTTCTTATCCAATCATGTTATTTTTGCATATGATCAACATATACTGTACTAATTAATATGTCCATAGCAACTGGGATTTTCTTGCTGTTACGGACCCCTTAACTTGAATTGAATGCCATTTATTGCTCTTTGTTTACAACTTCAACGTGATAGTTTCAAAATACTATAATTATTCTGGTGAATATAACACAAACAAAATAAATTGCTTGGCCCCCTTGCCGCGTGAAACGGCCGTGAAAAACGACATTCGATATAATCACTGATTTCGATATGTCTTCCACACAAAGTCTGAACTCAATTTCGAAATTTAAATAGAGTTTTCGCCAATATTGCATGAAATCTAGCGATACTTGCAACAGCAGCTTCGTGGTGAAAGATTCAACTACATGAAATGATGAATTGATGAAATGAATTTTTTGAAAGTTCATTTTTAGTACATACACGTTTAGTTTAGTGCCCGCAACCCCTACATAAAATTATAAATCAAGACCATTGCAACTGCGCGACAAGAAAACAATTGTCTTCGGTTTCAACACTGATAATATCTGAAGAAAATTTTAAACTATTTATCTCATTTAGGTTAATTTGTTTACCTTTACACTCCTGTGTTTATATAGTGTTTATATCAACGCAGTGATAATTATTCGTTGCTCATTTGATAATTGATGCCTGACCGACTGCTCTTCGAAAAATGCTCGTTACATACATTTTCAAGAAAGCGTACTCTTCACTTGAAGATACAGATACCAACATCATCACTCCAAAAGATCAAATAAAATGTAAACCCTCGACACAATCGTAATTAGTACGGAGCTATGAGTAATTTTCACCTAACTACAGTAATCGATTTGCATTGTCCCGGCAGCTGTTCATGCCTTACCTAGCAACATGGCAGAGTTGTGGTTTACCAAGTTGAGCAGCACCAAGTCACGTCCAAACGATCAACAGTGGTTGAAAGAATAACTGACAAAAGAGTGTTGGTGAAGTCATTACTCTGAGAAAATAGAAAAATCAACAAACAGTGATCTTTCCAGCTCCATCAGCAAACCTCCAAGCTGAGATGCAAAGCGCGCGTAGAACTATGACATCACCCGACTTCAGTGGAACAGTTGAGCCTTGAAATAGAACCAGTCAGCAGAAACTCCCAGCAAAGCATGCGGGTAAAGAAGTTAGACTTTTTGCACGGCAACTTGAAACAAGTTATGTTTTCCTGGAGTTTTTCCAGTATTTGCAGACTTAATTCTGCAATCGAAGACTGATTTATGGAGGTAATCCGCTCCAATTTTAGGAAGACTATTCCGGCAATTTCTCAAGCTATCAAGGCGGCCGCTTTCTTGGCTATTGATGGAGAGTTCACTGGACTTAGTATTTTCCCACGTGTTGAAAATTCTCTGGACACGCCAGCAGAACGTTACTACAAACTAAAGGAAGGCTCGAAAGACTTCCTTTTGATTCAATTCGGATTGTGTGCTTTTACTTGGGATAAAGAAAAAAGCAAATACGTTGCCAAACCTTTCAACTTTTATGTGTTCCCTCGACAGTTTGGAAGGCACACCCCGGACGTCCGATTTCTTTGCCAAAGTTCTAGCATCGAGTTTCTTGCAGAACAGAATTTTGATTTCAATAAACTGTTTCGAGAAGGTATTCCTTACTTGAAGCCCTATGATGAGCAGAAACTACGAGATCATGTGGAGAACAAGCACGCTCAAAATGAAGTCACATCACCGTCTTTCACATCAACTGATGCCAATTCAAGTGGGAGCTCTTTGGGCTCACAGAAAACACCAATTAGTGTCCCCTCTGAGCACAAAGAGTTTGTTGATAGTACATGTGATAAAATAGAGGCCATGTTGAAAGATCCAGAGAGCAAGTGTGTAGGGCTTCCACCATGTAATGGTTTCTTGAGAAAGTTGATTTACCAAACAGCTAAGCAGCGATTCCAGTCAGTGATTCATATGGAAGCAACGACAAATGAAAAGAAACAGCGTTACATTGTGGTAACCAAGGTGAATGAAACTGAGAAGAAAAAGCTTGAAGATGAGAAACAAGCTAAAGAAACTGAGGACATTGAAAATGCTGTGGGCTTTTCAACCATAGTTAAGATGATCTCACAGTCTGGCAAACTTATTGTGGGACATAACATGATGTTAGATTTGATTCATACCATTGATCAGTTCCTCTGCCCATTGCCCCAAGACCTTGAAGCATTTAAGTCCACTGTACAAGCAATCTTCCCGAAGATCATTGATACAAAACTGATGGCCTCCAATCAGCCATTCAGAGATCTGATTCCATCGACAGTGCTTGCAGACCTTGCAAAACACACAAATGCTGATCCATTCAGCAGTGCAAGTGTTGTCTTTGATGAGAACTTTACTGATTATGTTGACTCTGACGAAAAGTTACACGAGGCAGCATATGATTCCTTCCTCACTGGTAAATCATTTATTGGCTTAGCAAATTTCCTTGGGAAATTCCAAGACCCTCCAAAAGAAACTGTTCTTCCAGGTTCCCCGTTGCTTGAACCCTTTGTTAACAAGATTTTCCTGATGAGACTAGAGGGAATTCCATATCTGAACCTTGCAGGACCAGACCTCGAGCCATCTAGGGATCATGTCTTCCATTTGACTTTTCCTAGTGACTGGAAGTATAGTGACATCCTTAACCTTTTCAACCCTGTAGGTTATGTGTATGTCTCCTGGATCAGTGATACCCAAGCATTTATTTCTCTAGCCAAGAAAGAGAACACCGATGAGGTAATGGAGAAGCTGGATTGCGAGGGTGAGTGCTACTCGCTCATGACTTATGCAGAGTACAAGGGTCAAGCACACAGCTCTTACCATGAACCTGACTATTATGAGCAAAGGCCACAAGGAAGGAAGAGGTCCAGAGATGAATCTGCCGCAGCAAACAGCCATACCACAGAGCCACTGGAGAAGAGATCTTGCAGTAGTCCAAATAGTGGAGAAGTTGAGGAAGGGGAGATTCTCGATTCTGAGGTGTCAGACTCTCCTGGGCCTGTTAGGAAGAAACTGAAGAGTGTGGATAAAGTGTTTGAAGAACCAGAACAATGGTAAAAGGCAAAATTCCAGAAAACATGACGTTTTCACTAAAGTATATTTGCACACACTCAAACTCTTCATGAAAGTTTTATCTAGATGGTGAAATTTAGTGTCTTTAGTCATAATGGTAGAAGTCGCTGACAGTTCAAGACTGAATGAAAAACAACAAGTGCTGCAATATAGCAGAGAGTATTATCAAGGATGTTATCAGTAGTATACAATAATTACCTTGTTCATAATCAAGTTAATGTTTCCAATCATTACCACTAATTACTTCACTTTGAATTCACTCACTGAAAGTTATGTTTATATTTAAATGGTATTTTCTAGTATAATGTTTTGTGGCAATGCCAGATTTATATAATCAAAGATAGTTGATATCAAGTAAATGTGAAAGAACTTGTCCCTTCTGGTGTTTAATCAGTGATCAGCTCACAATTCTTGGAAGAACTTACTGTCTCCACTTCTCTGCAGTAGTACAAAACTGACCCCTAACATCAATCAATCCCTCAACTGAGCCCCCCCCCTGAACCTGATTGTTCAAAAAGGCGGGTTAAATTTACAGTCAACAAAAGTGGCATAAGAAACAAAATCAAAAAAATTCTGTCAAGTTTTAAAAATTGCAGATGACAAGTTCAAAAACTTGAGTTAAAACTCTAGCTGTCTGCTAGTATCAGTATTTGGTAAAAAAACTTGCAGCTACTTTGTCTTTCAAATAAATGGTTTTGAAACAAAAGAGACCCCATTGACTTGCTGCTGTCTTAACATGCTCAAATATGAAGTCTTAAAGTTTAGCCCAAATTGTCTCTGTTAACTATAGCAAAGATTTTATGAAAAAAACCCCAAAGGTTTTCTAAGTATGGTTCTCGTGTCACTTCTGATTAAAATTCCGCCCAGAAATGTCTTTTTTTATGTCTTTTATCCAACAACCAACAACATTTTATTTATCCAGGAAAACGTTAGACTGCCGAACAGCCCTTCCCTTCTAGAAGAAAGAAATTTTTAGTGAATGATAAGGGAGGAGATATGGGACCGAGGAGTGGGATAATGCAGAATAGCTTTGAATGTATGTGTGTGGGCAACAAGGAGGGGGGGGGGGGGAGTTGACTAAGTGAGTGCTAAAGGCCTCTTGGAGAAATAGGGGGGGGGTATACTCCCGCAAAAATTTTGAGATTGTTTATCTAACATTCAAATTCTATAGAAATGAGTCAGTGCGTGTACTTGGAAAAAGGGCAAATGTTAAGGCCGATACGTAATAAGTACCTAACTGATGAAATGAAAGGTAAAGGAAGGGACATGTTGATAATTCTACTTTGTGCCGTCTTCTTTTTACAGCGTATTGATACCTATAAGTGACTTTCTTTGCAGTCGACTACGGGAGAGGATAGTTTGTTGTAATGATGTCCAGTTTTGAAGCTCTCCCTATCTTTCTTAAAAAATGGGACAGCTGGGGGGGGGGGGGGG
>JAOBYH010194196.1:0-10305 GCA_025403525.1 Umimayanthus kanabou
ATATGAGTCCAGAAGATGCTGAAAAAAAGTTCAATAACATTTGCCTTTTTTTTCGTTCTCAGCGATCACAGCGATCATATGGAAACCAGTTGATCGTTGCGATCGTTGGGATCGCCAGGATCGCCGAACTAATTTTTCAACGATCCTGGCGATCCTAGCGATCCCAGCGACTATATGGAAACCGGGCTTTAACAGTAAATAAAAAAAATTATAACAGATAAATATACTATATATAAATAAAGGGACATACATGAGGAGGCTCATAAAGAAACCAAAATATTTACCTTTGTTACATTATAAGAGTAACAAAGAGTTGAGAAAAGAAAAAAAAACCCATTGAAACAGTCAATTTGAAGTACGTAAAAATATTGTCACTGTTGGTAAACGATTTTTTTCACTGAGTTCAGAAACTGTTTTGTTTGTGTTAATTTGTCTTAATTGTGAAATTAAAATAACATTACAACTGATATTGACGTATATAGAGCGTTCACATGTGAAAAGGGCAAAAACGTAACACATACAACCCTGTCTTGTGCAATTTGCTGGAATACTGCAGGAATTAAGTTCGCAAACATAATATTTTTCTTCACTAATTCGGTTGCAGATTACTTATTTGCAAAATCAGTCCCTTCCCCCCTCATTCAGTCCATTAGTCAACTCTTTCTACTGTCTTCCCTAGGTGGTGTTTACATGATACCAGAATGAATTTCATTCCAGTACAACACACATATTTCATTCCGCGTTTAAGTAGACGTTCTCATTGTGGAATGAAAAGGCAATGAAAACATCAACGGATCGAAATAGGATCTGCCTAACCAATTTTACGTGCCCAATTCCGTACGGGAATAAGCTCGTACCTCCTTGACCTGGTACCTGTGCAACCTTTGGTCAGATTTTGTTTCGGAGCGAAGTTTCAATTCAATGCGACTACTGGGATGAACTTATTCCGGGATGACTCGTTCAAATTTTTAGGAAGGTGTCATGCAAACGAATATGCCGCACTGTATTGAACTGGGATGAAGTCGGACCGGAATGAAGCCTTGATTGGTGTTTATATGAAACCGGAATGAGTTTCATAAATCGGAGTTTCATAAATCTGTCTGTCATACCGGAATGAGTTTCATTCCGGTGTGACAGACAGATTTTAATTCCCGTTTACATAGAACATCTTATTCCGGAATTAAAATGCGGCAAAAACATGGACGGATCGAAAATATTAGTCAGCTGATCAGTCCAACCAACCCACGTGCCTAATTCCGTACCGTAATGAGTTTGTACATCCTTTACATGATACTTGTGGAACGTGTGGGATGAACCCATTCCAGAATTACTCGTACCGGAATGAGATTTTAGAAGGTATCATGTAAATGAATGCAGGGACTCAGTATACAACCGAAACACCGCCTTAGATGCACTGACGACTTTCCTCGATAACGTGTTTACTTACGGACTTTTGGTAAAATTACTCTCGCAATACTGGAAGTTGGGCAGCTTTGCCAGGCAAGGACACTGACACAAGAATGCGGACGAGGAGCACTCATCTTCACAGTAGCACGATAGTGAAGGACACCCGTTTCGCGTGTCAATAATACCTGAGGTGGAGAAATAATAAAGACTGCAATGTTCAGTCATGCTAACTTTTAACGGTTTCTTGCCCTCGTTTACAAAACGTTAAAATTCAATCAGAATTAAAAGAAGTTTTTATGAGGCAAACAAATTTAAATGAAATTTAAAGAAGTTTAAAGAAATTACAGAGCAGTAGGAAGCTTATGGCATGGTATATATGTATATATAATAACATATATAATAACAATATTTTATAATAATAATAAAACATGTAATGAGCATAGCGTTGTGACAGCGATGGTGCTGATAGTAATGTTACAGCACCGACAGTAACAGCACTGGGATAGCAGTGGTAGTAATGGTGCTGAGATAGCGATGTGCACATTAGTGTGACAGCTGTCAGTTGCCACGACTTTCTTAGTGATGTGCTGTCAGTTGTTACCACTACCACGCCAGTGTGCACAGAAATGTAACAACATTGTCATTGCCATCGTCATTGTCATTGTTGTCAGTTTACATCACTGACACACTAGTGTTGCTGCCATCGTTGTCACAGTGCTATTTAAGCCACTGCTGTCACAGCACAGTTAAGTACACCGCTGTTACAATACTGTTAGTACCACCGATGTTACACTAGTGGCAATTGTCACTGCTGTGACATTACTGTGTGGACAGAGGTGTGGTAGTAGTGCAAACCTCAACCGCTGTGCTACCGCTGTGGGATTCCTCCTGTGTACATTACATTATTAAAAGAGATTATTATTATTATTATTATTATTTTCATTATTACGATTTTAACTATTTAGCTTACCAACATATGCGTTGCTATTGGCAACGGGTTCTACTTGGTACTTAGTACAAAATCCACTATTTCCCAGCTTGTTCACACTAGTTGGTATGTTGACCTCCCAGAAAACATTCTTCTTTATTTTTTCCACGTTTTGACATTCCTTCTTCCTAAGATGCCCACCCGTAATCAAGTCAGCAGCAACTTGCTTCTCTTTTTTAGTTATGTGGATGAGTTCGACGGTCTTTGCCGTAATTTTGGGATCGAGAAAGTCGTCGTGCATTATCAGGAACCCAGCACTGTCCATCACGAAGCACCGGAAATCGGAATCTTTGCATTTAGGATAGGTGTCCTTCAGCAACCTGTTCAGTACAGATGGATTACAGTCAAAACACTTAAAACATTGTTACGGTAAATGTAAATGAAAAGGTAAAAGGCAATTGTAGAAACCTAAAATTAAACATAAAGCTTAAGATAAGGGTAAAATTAAATATACGAAGACATAAACAAAGGCGAAACTTGAACAAAGACAATGGCAAAGGCAAGAGCAAAGACAAGGACGGAGACGAAGACGAAGAGATGAAGACGAATAGATGCTGACATAGACGAAGACCAAGACCAAGACGACAAGACGAAGGCAAAAGCAAAGACGAAGAGACCATGTCATAGACGAAAATGAATGCGGAGACGAAGAGACAAATGACATAGACGAAGAAAGCGATGACCAAGACCAAGATAAAAACGAAGGCACGAAGGCGAAGACGAAGAGACGAAGACATAGACAAAGGTGAAGGCAAAGACGAAGAGATGATGACATAGACGAAGATGAAGACTAAGAGACAATGACATTACCAAGTCCGAGATAAAAACGAAGAGACGAAGGCGGAGACGAAGACAAATGCGAAGACGAAGAGACAAACACGAAGAGACGAAGACGAAGACGAAGAGTCGAAGACACGGACAAAGACAAAGGCGAAGATCGAATTTCCGTGCCCTTGCGTGTATAAAATGAACAAGCCATAACCAGCAGTAATTATTATAGTTGATTAATGCTAAGTAGGAAAATATTTGCCCAAGTAACTCAATACACTAACTTTCTAAAATACGTCAGAGGCATATCCGCCCCCATTACGGCAGCGACGTCATCAGCGGTTGTATGTTTCGCTTTGCTACCAACGTATATCGTGTGAGCAGCCGTTATAACCACACCAGCTCCGGATACGTCCACATACGGTGTTGATAAGGCCACGCGGCCGATGTTGCTGAGAGCTGTTTGGTACCTGGTTTGGCCAAAACATAAAATACATATTTATGAATAACCTCATGTAGCACCGTTTTGTCTGTTAGATAAAGTTACCTTGCGTTCGGTAGAATGTCTCCGACAATACAACTGTCGTGAGTCGGTGGTCGGCGTTCTTAGGACAGGACTTAAATAGTCAATCCTTTATTATTTCTCCTTATAACTTTAAGGAGGAAGGTGCAAATCACAAGCAATGCAGATGCATAATTGCATGCACAAACGCTTGCACAAATGCGTGCACAAATGCAATGATTTGCCGAAAAATATGAAAAGCACAGGATTTGTGTTTCATTAAAGAACAGTAACGTCAAAATACCATTTTCCTTCTTCATTTGGTTTAGCATCGTTACTAAGTTCCGCATTTGGAACCATTCATAGCTCTTACACTATAAGCAGGTAAAGTACAAACTAAAGTATAAAAATGTCAAAATGTTAAAATATTCCTGAATGAACTACAAAACTGAATATTCTTTCTCAAAAAAATTATCGAAAGCGAGCAAACCCCTGCATGAACTTTCGAAACTAACGAAAGCTTTTCTAACGCGAGCATGTATTTATAAACCACTAGTATTGTTTATTATTATTATTATTATTAGTAGTAGTAGTAGTAGTAGTAGTAATAGTAATAGAATAGCAATAGCAATAGCGATAGCGATAGCGATAGCAATAGCAACAGTAACAGTAACAGTAATAGCAATAGCAATAGCAACAACAGTAACAGTAACAGTAATAGTAATAGTAGTAGTAGTATTAGTAGTATTGGTATTAGTATTATTAGTAGTAGTGGTAGTGGTAGTAGTAGTAGTAGTAGTAGTATAAGTAGTAGTAGTAGTAGTAGTATATAAATTTTGCCATTGTGTAAGTCAGAAACAATCAGATACCTTTGAACGCAATTTTGGTAAACTAAATTTGCTCGTTTGTTTATTTCTCCTGCAATGTGTGATTTATCGAAAATCTCATCCATAGATACTAGTGTTTAATTACCTTTGTGAATTAAAGTATCTTGATTACTCACCATGATCTCTTTCTCGGGTCAAAATTCTTTTGGAAAATTGCTCCAGGATTCATTCTCATTACTCCGTCGGAGGTGCCAATGTATCTCCAAACCAGGAAGTCTGACATTTTTGTCCTTCTTTTCAGCCAGATGTTGTCTGCATTCGCTGTGGCTAGAACGCTATCACGGATCCCGTCTTTGAACCCTGGGTTCCTTACAAAACCGGCCTTGTCGTTCATGTAACTTGTATATAGCTTTACGTCCGATGCGGACTCCTTCAAACCCAAGTACTGATATGGATTCTTAAACGATCCAGGAGCAAGCTTCACAACAGATTGTTCTTCAACAATAACAAAAATGATAATTGAAAACCATAAAAGACATACAACACCAAGTTGTTAATTTGATAAGATTCCTGGCTGAGGGCCAACATCCTTTCTCTGTAGGAGCTAAGGAAAATAAAACCGGCTACCAACAAGTTCAGAACAGAACTACTTTGTTCAAAATTTTTAAAGCTGTGTATTTTAACCCATTTTGCAGCAACTTTAATAAACATCTATTTAAACAAATTATTTCTATACATTTTTTAAACGTTTCAAATAGATAGATAAACAGGTAGACATGTGGTATAACCTGTGTTTTTTTATGGTTTTACTGGAGGAACACTAGTTTATTACCCACGTCAACACGCCGCAGTATAAAGCACCTCAGGAAATAAAGTTACATAGTTATTATCATTATTGTTATTAATATTATTGTTATTATTATTGTTCCTGATGTATTTACTGTTACTGCTAATCCATGCTTTTTACATACTTTCAGTGCGATTACAAAAACCCCTTACACGTTTATTTTTTCTTGGTTTGCAAGATACCAGATTATTTTTTATTTATTTATTTATTTTTTTTTGCATTTACAAACGTGGGTACAAATATTTAGAACGAAGTTTACAAAGTGGTAACAAAGATGTGCAAAGAATACATTAATTGAATTTAAATTACAAGTGTCGCTTGAGGGTGTTACATAAGAAAAAAAATACAAAGGAAATTACAGTCACTGTTGTTAAACACTATAGAGTACTACTTGTCTGCAGCCACATAAGTATCTGATTCCATTTCTTGTAATATGTGATTTTATAGCCGCCCTGTGCTGTAATTACTTTCTTTTGTTGTGGACACCAGAGTGTCCAACCACCCCGATTTCGACGGGGTAGCCCCGACTTTGCTTGAGAACCCCGCATCCCCGAGCGGGGTAGAAAAATCCCGATTTTGAAGATTTCCCAAACTTAAAATCCTGGATTTTAAGAGTTTGGAATTCGAAAGCCCCGATTTTAATTATTTTTCATAACAAGGAGGGATATTTTTGTCAAATTCAAACTTGACAAACGTAATAGAACCGACAGCTATCCAGTTTGGTTCATACGCAGTTTTATCAAATACAATCACTTGTCGTTTGTTTTAAGCATTACTAGTTAACTTTACTCAGTTGATAGGTGAGTCGGTGCGTAAGTTATGAAAATCTACTGCATGATAACGGTTTTTTTTTTAAACTGAGACAGAGAATCAAATTATGATGAATAAGAAATAAATGGCGTTTTCCGGGCCTCAAGATTCCAAAACTTTCCCGCTCGGCATTACTATATTTACCCTGCTTCAGGAAGACTGGAGGTTGGACGGCTCTGGGACACCAACATGGCCGCTACGCCCTTTGTCATTTGAATCTCTTGGGATTGAGTGAATATCAACAATTTGTAGAACGCGTGTTTTAATAGCCAACAAAGGACGCGATTCTAGTAAAGCTCTACTCTCAGAACGAAATATTCCATTGGTTGCTGAACAGTAAACAGTACCAACAGCTAAGACTTTTTAGCAATATACTATTGTTAAGGTTTGCGTTCTATAACAATATGCTATTGTTAAGGTTTGGGTTACTTATATTGTCTTTTGTCCAATGGGATCTTTCGTTCGTAGAGCGAAAGATGGCCCCGCGATCCCGATAACAAACCACGCCAGCAGGCAGACTTGCGGTTTATCGGATATTGTGAAGAATACGCCCCCCAAGGTACATTTCCAGACACGGGGTGCGTATTCTTCACAAGAGGTTCTTTTACCCAAGTGAACAAGGCGCCCCATGGCCACAAGTAATATCAATGAATTTTAAAACAAATCTCTGCTTGATTTATTTGGGGCATTTAGAGAACAACGCATAGTCATAGCAAATGCAGCCTCTTCACAAAATCAAATCTGACTGGCCGATAAACAATATATTTCTCGAGAGGAGGTATAAGTGTTCCAATATAGCTTTTGTATTGTATTTTTTAGTAAATGTGTTATGGCTTAGTTTTCTTTATGAAGTAGTAACTGTTGTGAATGTCCTGCTAAACCTTTCATAACATTACCGTTTTAAGACCACAACTTACGTTTCACTGCATATCGGCTGAAATAAACACACGGAGAGCTTGGAGATTGTAAATCCAAGCGATGATACACAAATGTGTTTTCTGAAATTTAGAAAAGTGCATATTATAATATAGTTATGGATATTTCTTTTTAGAGATTGTTGTGTAACTTGAAGGATATAGATTTTTTTTGAGAAAAGACTGAATACAAAAAATACTAAAGAAAATTGAATGTTAATATTAATATGTTTAGGGGGAGCAATACGTAAAGTTAAATTTTCAGGCTCAATTACGTCATAATCGCCGGTATCGCCGTTGCAATTTAGAAAAATACAAATTTAAATCATAGCGACACAGTACTGTAGTTGATAAAGATTCACAAATATTTTGAGAATTTTTGGAGATAATTTGGTACAAAAAGTGATGCGGGGCGATTTGTTAATTTTGAAGGAATTTTTAGTTTTTATGGATTTTAGGTAAGTTTAAAATTAATTTTTAGAGTTAATATTTAATGGACGATCGCCAGCTGTTTTGCTATCCGAGCAATGGCTTTGCTCGCTTAGGAGAAGTGTTTGTTGCGTTCTATTAACTTTTTTCCCTCTTAAATATCCTCTCCAAATCCCCTAGTTGAAGGTGTTGCTCCCCCTTAAGCTATTCGTCCATCTTGTTACAGGGGAAATTGTCAATGTCGATTTGCAGCGAGGTACGAATTCTGTCTATTTGTATTGTTCTTTGAATGTGGATTTCGTATTGGAGATGTGCTCTTACGTGTCGATATCAAAACTGTACAAACACACAGTAATGCTGCTGAAATACAGGGAAATATTCAGTAACTGGCCATCAGTGCAACAACTGCAAGCCACTTCAGGAGGACCCTTCTGATAATAGAACTGTATTTTCAAACAAATTGCCTCGTGTGTTTGATGAGTTGTTCACGCATGTATCGTGTAAGCAATCTCTACAACACTTGATTGGCCAGTAAATTATCTTTCTCATTGCCACACATTCGTACAATTTATGGTAAATTTATTATTAGATTTTCTGATGCGAAGATTTGGAAAAATGCTGAATAAGATGTAATAGTCCTCCCTTTCAAAACGTTTTAAAACCAAGATGAAAGATTTTTTAAAAATTCCTAATCAACAATCTGATAAAGCATCTTTTTCCTAGAAATTATATCCTTGCATCTCAACCTATAGATCTTTATTTTTTTGAATTCGAATATTCCAGAAGGAGGTGAATTTGTTCGTGCTTTGCGTTTTGCATTCTTATATTATGCTATTCTGAACATAACCCATATGTTTTTCCGACCAAAAACAGTCCTTCTCCGTCAGTATTACATTCCACTACGATCAACCAACTACAAACAACTTTCATTGTGTTCTTTCATGAGTTAGGGCGTGTGTTTCAACACTTGTGTTCTGAATCACAAAAAGCTAAAGTGTCTGCTGTATAGTATCACAAAACAGTATCCATAGTAAGTTATTGACGTATTGCTAGACTCATTAGTTACATAAGACAGAAGCTTTGTAGCCTAAGCATCTAGTATCTTTTTTCATATAACTACTTCTCATCTGAACTGTTGGAAGAAACAGCTTTACCTTCGCGGGGGGTCAGTTTAGCAAGTTTCATCACGTGATCATTAACAGCAATCACAAGACCGAGAGCGAAATTGGTGTCATCAATCGGCTGCCAGTGATAGCTGGAGTTTATTTCCACAACTCTCACCCCTTCTTTGATTGCACCTCCACGAGGCAGGAAACGCTTTGAGAGGAATGTTTTTGTACCTTTGGCACCACTGAATAAATAATAATAATAATAATAATATACTTTATTAGAGTGTCAAGTCTTCTAGCAAGGACACTCAGGCTTCACTAATTGGGGACACTGTCTACAACACAGGCATAAGCCTAATCCTGTCGACAAGTGTACGTGTGGGTTCTTTTAAGTCCCCCAATAGAACGTTAAGAGACGGCTTAACGCCCCTGTCCACGGACGGTGTGGCGAAAGTTAACAAATGATTTAGTTAAAGAAACACAAGTTACAATCCTTGACACTATTGAATTATTCTGAATTACTCACACAAGCGGGAAGATTATAAAAAAGTATAGAAAGACTAGAAAACATTTTAAATTCTTGTTGTCGTTATAATGTTATAATATAATCTCTTTTCTCTTGTATGTTTTCATCACTGTCTGTAACTTACTAATTTCT
Organism: Umimayanthus kanabou; assembly: GCA_025403525.1. Lineage (NCBI taxonomy): Eukaryota > Metazoa > Cnidaria > Anthozoa > Zoantharia > Parazoanthidae > Umimayanthus > Umimayanthus kanabou. The sequence continues at coordinate 9,260 of JAOBYH010194196.1, forward strand.
TTATCTTTTCTTCCTTTTTCTGTTAAATATTCTCCTCATATACCGATCAAAATAGAGTTCTGGTTGCCTGGTTCGTATAGCCCTTATGGTTATTCCACGCAATCAGCACCTACCCACTAATTAACTAACAAATATTATTGTAAACTGTCAAATATGAGGTGAAATAAATTTCTTTGTTGTTGTTGTTGCTATTCACCGCTCCGAAAAAGAAAATAGGACTGGAACCGTCCACCCAAACGGTCCCAGAAAGCAATGCTACAAATGCTAATTTTACATGAACTAACAATACACGGTCGTTAGTTGGTACAAATCGTGATGTGATCCCGAAAACGATTTTCTTTATTGCATTCTTTTTTTGATAAGATAAAGTTACGCGCATCGTTCAGGCTTACGCTATAATGAAGCAAGTTTGGCTTTGCCTTTCGGTGAATTAAAATTTCTCCCACATGAAGTGATTAATAGAGAATAAATCGCAACGATGACCCCTAGAAGACCTCGTCAGTGATCACTGTCAAGGATGGTGGAGAGAAACATCATGTTTGGTGACTGGGCCCACGATTGCTAAATGAAGTGTGGAGACAAAACTTGCAACGCAAGAGATAATGAGAATCATATCGCACAACACATTGTGGGAAATCATCAGGACAGGCCCGTAGACAGGGTGTGCATGGGGTGCGAATGCACCTCCCAACGCCCCCTTCCCCCACAGGCCAAAAAGGTCCGCATTAGTGTGCAACAGACCAACTTTTATTTACAATTGCTATTTTAAAGTTCGTTCAAAAGTAAAACACCAGAATACACAGTCCATGTATACCAATCTGAGTGACGTTTTTCATCCACGATTCAGCTTAGAAGAGGCCAACTAACCAGACAGAAATAAATTCAATATCGGTCATCACATATTTCTCTCTTTCGTTTTTACAATTGGTAAATCATGCTGTGTGGTAAGTCAGTCTTGTTCTTTAATGTTAACCCCTCCTGAAATGTTATAATGTGAGGTCTGCTACGGTGTCGGTTTGGGGGGGGGGGGGGGGGGGGGGGGGCGG
>JAOBYH010194418.1:0-17394 GCA_025403525.1 Umimayanthus kanabou
GGACAAGTCTTGCCTATTACCGTTTTGCGTAGCAGTCGGAAAACGGTAATAAGCAATACCGATATGGGCTTCCGTACGATCGGCTCCATTTTACATTTTGAAACCTTTTGATTTTTAAAAATATGCAATGTAATAAAAACAAAGGACTTTAAAGCGGAGATGCATTGCAAGACTTCCTTAAATATAGCGGTGTATCGCATAATCTCTTAATTTGCGCGTTCGCGTAGGAAGAGAACCAAATAAAAGTCGCTAAGCCCGGCTGGAAATGCTAACAGCGCAACAAAACAGAGATCTGTTGCTTGACCTTTGAAAACAAAAAAATGCACCAGTTGCAAACGATACATTCTCTCTGTAATAACCAAATTATAACAGAATTCGTCTGTTTTATTTTTGACACTGCAAAGTAGCTATACAAACAGAACGCGATGAAAACTCCAAGTATTAACAAACTGTTCGCGATTATAATCAGTTGTTGTGCGAACGGATTTTTCAGACTGACAGACTGTCTCGTTGGCAAAGTTATTATTCAAAGGGCCAGAATTACCTGAAAACAAAGCAATTTTTAATTTTGAATAAAAGGCAATATAAAAACCAGCATTTTTTTGCTGTTTTCGAAATGTCACTCTATTTCCTTTTCCGTTTTTTGTCATTTAAAACAGAATATTTGATTTGAGGTTAATTTTTAGCATTACGAGAAACATGATTTAATTTTAGCATTAAAAACATTTTTTCAAAAAGGGTATTATTAAATCAGCTCGCGAATTCAATGAAATATCTCCGGGAAAGTTTATTTTGAGGCCCAAGCGGATGTCTGACTCCCTGGAGTGCTTCTGAAAACAGCCATTATTTTATAGCAATCAAATAGAAGGTCTTCCTGGCAGAATGATAATTGATGTTTTATGAAGTTTATTGCAGTTTTGAAGAGTTGACAAAAAAAATTCTATGCAAATGTTTTGCACCCAACCACGCTACAGAACTGTCATTCACAGCTCGACAGGATTTCCACACCTTTAATTTCCTCCCCCGCGCCAACAGACAAAAAAACCTAATTTTCTTTTCATAGCATCACTCCGTCCTTAACACTCACTCATCTTGCAGAATTCTAAAAACAAACAGATAATTTACAATAATTTATTCATCATTCAAACTTCTAATAAAGTGAAACTTGAGAGTAAAGGATTTGCAAATAAAATTAAAAGTAACATTAAGACTGAAAATCTTTGAAGTAAGTGGGAGTTTTACGTGTGATATATCTCTCTTTGCTGATTTAGAGCACTCGAAGAGCAAAGGGAGAAAAATCGATAATGTTTTGGCGTGCCGGTGATTGGAAAGACTATGGACTCTCAGCCAATCAAAAGCGTTCCCAGTGTTTGGGCCTGCCAGCCATCTTGTGGGTGGATTTGAGAGCAATCGAGCCCATTTCCTTTTGTTTTATCACAAGTTATGGAACTAGAAAATATTGTAGCAAACACAGTTTATCTAAAAGCCCGAGAGAGTAAGTGACGAGTTGAATCTGGGGTTTAAAAGAAGCTGTTTTGGTCCGCGATCTCGTTTCGATTTGATTCTAAAGTGTGAAGATGTCTCATTCTGACAGAGCAGCAGTGGTTTTGCGGCCTGCGCTGATTTTCACCCAAAATTCGAGTTTTTCAAGTCTTCACCACCATAATTGTAGTTGCTATTGTATTCTACTACAGGTAAAAACAAAGGACGAAGCAAGAAGTGGAAGGAGCTACTGAAGTTCCCTCACAAATCACAATGTCTCTACCTCCGAAATGAAAGTAAGCAAACTGTAAACTTTACTGTCCTTCTGAAATTTGGAGCGATCAAGCTCGCACTATTTGACCATACTTATTGACAATAGCCGCTGGTTTCAAAGTGATTAATCTCCAGTGAATAATTTTATATCTTCGGGGGTTTCTCTTTTACAGTTAACCTTACTTTCGATCGAGTATGTGACAAGGAACCCATCGGCCGCAAGTTGTTTCACCAGTTTTGCGGCAACAATTCATCGCTAAAGCTAGCAATTGATTTCCTGCAGGAGACGGTGAGTTTTATAAATCTGAAATGTCATTGGGAAAACTGTTCACTTAAGCTCAGTGTGGCGTATGATTAGTCAGTGTTTTAGTCAAAGCCTTTAATTATCTTTGTTGCTTCTCTGGTATCGTAGGATGACTACATGAAAGCGAGCGCAGAAGAAAGACCACAGCTTGCAAGAGAAATCGTTCGCAAATATTTGCAGGAAGCGGTAGGTGAATTTTTTGCTGTAGCGCTGAGTTGATCGTGTTGGGGCTTGTGCAAAGTTTGTTTTATAATTTGAAGCCCTTAAAATATAGAAGATCTAGTTTCTATCTCTCATAGAGGGTATAGTGGATCTTGAGTAGGAGAAGTGATATCTTGTTCTTTTACATAGATTCGAGAAGACTGTTAAACCGTTTAGTATGCAGTGGTTGCTAAGTCCTGAGCACATTCGAACAATATAATAATATGCAGATTATTGCTATTCATTTCTCAGACAGTTATGGAATGGAGAACTTGTTCACATCAACGATTTAAGAAGACTATTTCGTGCTTTTATTATTTCGTGTTGTCGTGCGACGTGCTTTCGAATTTCAATTCCGTGAGCCGTGCAATGTTGTGTTCGTTTCTTCGTTCTGTAGTCATCATAACGCCACGGATTGAAAAGTTGTACTGCGTGGAAATACATTCGTCGATCAGGAAATATTGTGATCGCTAGTGCGGTGATAATTTATCATCCTAAAATCATTGGATTCTTTGTAGCATTCACTACTATAAAAGTTTCATACAAACGCAGAACGTACCAAGGCCAGGGTCCAGGGGTAGCTTGCTCCTAAACGGGCACGCATACGGCATTAATATTACCGGTATAAACCATTTCGTTTGTAAGCATTGAATCAAGGAATAAAAAGCATTGCATTTGTAAACTGTAATTATGTGAGAACAAAAACAAAATTTTGTTGAATGTGTTCATGATAAAAAATTGCTGTAAAAGTACATGTTAGCATCATGTTCAGACGCTCTGATTTCCTGCGGTGTTTGTTCCGTGATTAGAGTCATAGAGACTCTCAAAATGCGAGAAAACTTACTCTGGAGTTCTCTGTGTCTCAGATTTCAGGTGTTTGTCATTTCAGTTTTTGTGACACAGAAAAGGTCTGTGTTAAGTGAAATCAACGAATTTCTCCTTCGAGTCAATTACCAAAAAAGTATATGAAGATTGACTGCTCCAGTTTTGTCGTGTCAGTGTAAATTGTTATTGTAATTTTTTTTATTTAAATCAACAGTAAATAACCTGCCATCGTCTGCTCAGATTTTTTTATCTGTTCAGTTCACAACACAAGGTACTGATAGAAAGGCCAAACGAAATTGATATTTTACATGGGTGAAATGCATTTGTCTAGCATTAAAATGGCTTCAGTGCTATCGATTTCAGTCTCTTCGGCCTATGCAAATTGTTCAGTATAATTGTGTTTGCCATTGTCTTCTATTGTCTTAAATAGAGGACCTGTATCCCACTGATTGTGTTTATATTTGCATTGAAAATTATATTAAGAATCCTTTAGAATCATTGAGAGAAATGTTGCCACCATAAGGTTTTTTGTAAAAGGTTTTTCGTTGCATGTCTAGTTTTTTTGGTTACCACTATCAGATTGTAGCACTTGGCTAAACAGTAAAGTAAAGCTTTGGACAGCCAACACCTAGGGTTATTCCCAGAAATTGAATAGGTAAATAAATAGTTGTAAGAGGTGCTAACTTAACTTTGGGTATTTTTGTGCAGCCAATATGATATAAAACTATGAGAACTTTAAAATGTGATATTGAAGATAATTTTACTTGGACAATATTTAAAACAACTGGCTATGTTTTGTGAATGACAAAAAAAATTATATATCTAGTACATGGTAGCATTCAGCTCATCTAAGATTAGTGATTGATTAAAGATTTTCTTTTACCTAAAACCATAATTCATCAGGGCAAATATTAAACAACATGCTAACAAGTCAAATTTTATCTGAATGTTAGATTACTTTGGCCAGTTAATTAAGTATTGCTCATGTGGCTTTTCCCCCTATATTTTGTAAGTGTCAAGCAATGGTTGTTTCAAGTATAACACCTGCGTACAACTTGTTACACTGAGGGAGGAAGGTGTTAAAGAAAATTCCTTATCCTTTTAAAGACAAAATGCAGGTCTTTTAGCAAATTTAATAAAAACAATATTTAATTTGTGCACCCAGTATATAAATGTATCCACTTATCCCAGATATTTGGCTCAAATTCACAATGAAGACATTAGTTTAAATATCCAAATTTTTATTTTCTTTTTTGTGGGGGGGGGGGGGGTAGTCACTTTAGTGGAAAGTTAGTGATGCTCTTAACATTTTGTAGAGGTTGAAAATTATTTGACCGAGTTAAGCGCCCACCCCCCTGCAGCAATAGATCTGATGAAAGTTTGGGGGTGGGCGCTTACTCGAGCATGGGTGCTTACTCGGTAAGTTTCCAGTGGTAATTTGCATAATAACAGGCATTTTCGAAGTTAACAAATTCACAAAATAACCTCCAACAGTTGTCAAGAAATACACGCACATGTTTTAATTGGCACACGCCTGAAGAGTCCGAAGTGTGCGATTCATCACACGGCAAAGAAGTTGTTTATCAGAAAATTCTTGCAAAGTAGTGCTCTTAATCTTATCCTTCTCTGGAAAATAAACAAACTATCTCTTGGTCAACATTTATCTTGTCAAAATTCGATGTGATGCTGTCTCTCCTACAGGTGTCATTCTGATTTTCAACGCTACAATGTTAAATTTGACCTTCATGTTGTTCACTACAAATCTACTGACCCCAAACACAGTTTCTCTGTTTTCGAATAATTTAAAAACCGCAACAAACCTTTTGGCTAATCAAGAAGATATTGAAATATCCCACAGACCTGCCTGTGCAGTCATGCATTCCATTTGTTGTCTGCATTTCTAAAACCGCACTAGTTCTTATGATTGTTTTCGCTTGGATATCTTATTTTTGATAAAATAAAATAAAAACTATCAAAAACAAAACAATAAATATTGCTTCCAGTGAATCAACCTACGATTAAGCCCTTCTCGCACGCGTGAAGAAAAACAAAGTAAGAGAAAAAGAGAGAAAGTTATATTCACCGTCATGCTCTTGACTTCATGTGGATTGAGTTGTAAATTTCACATCACGTCCAAGTTCAGTCGCGTCGAGTATGCTGTTGTTTTCAGTGTTGCAAAACAGTTTTTAAAAGTGTGAAACCCCGAAATATTGAAATAACCCAGTGCAGTTATTAACCCGTTTACATTTGGATAATTGAATCCCAAAGGATGTGATCACGCCATGCCACGTACGGCAAAAGCTGAGAATAATACCAACGCTAACATTTTAGAAGCTGAATTGTTCTTTTAATTACATTTTATTGTAAGAAACATTTTGTCAGATGATGCAAAAACAACTTTTGCGACGCTTTTGAGGGGCACTAAACACGCATCAATCAGCCAAAACTTTTGTAGACTTTTTGCAATTACAGAAGTCCTGAGAAAGAATTTTACCGCAAATATTTCTTCAAAAAATACCCAGTGCAGGACCTGCGGTCTGAAAAGGGGGGTGGGCACTTACTCGAGCATGGGCTCTTACTCGGTCAAATATGGTACAATATTTTCAGAAGGTGGTTGAAGCATAAACTGGAGTTTTCTAAATTAAATATTTGGGGGTTAAAAGGCCTAAAATAGTTTGCACTTGTTCTTGTGGTTATCACTGATTGAAATAGGTGACCAAAAGGTCATACTGTATTTGAGTCCATCGGTTTTAAGGTGATACTCCACTGTTGGGTATTTTTTAGGGTAGTGCATTTTCAGCTGAAGTATTTCTAGCAGGGAATTCTGAGGTTGCTTTCCATTTGTCTGTTCTGGCCAGCCGAAAAGAACTAGTTCTGTCCAGTTTAAATGGCAAGGTCCAAGATGCATGCATATATCTTTTCCTGCCACAATTCTCCAAATTCCTGCACTGATCCATTAGCAGGTTCATTCTGGCCAGAACCGGTTCTGGGAACTCGTGTGATCCATTTAAGAACTGATCGATTAACCAACCAGACTGGACAAGAGCACCCGTGACAACCAGCCAAGGGAGTAGCCCCTCTTCCCTCCCTGTTAGTGATTATTTTTACTATCAGCGTTACATTGTTTATTAAAATGGCATTGAAGTCTATTAAAACACCCCAGCTTGAGTGAGTTTTCTTGGAAGGGTTATCTAACCAAATTGCTGAAGCCGAAAAGTAATGTTTTTTTCTAATCTCATAAATTGCTTAATTTATAGGGTAGCATTAACTAGTTTTCTATGCAAAATAAGTCTTCCAACTTTAAAAGATGCTTCGAAGGTCCTTGAAAAAGAAGGTTTGATGTCTGTGTGAATCCAATAGGTAATACTTGGACCTTTTGAGCAATATTTTTGGTTTGAATTTTGGACTGGTTGCTTTACACAGGGAAAGCATTTGCAGAGGGGACTGATTTTTAAAATATAATAGATTAGTTATGCAAATTGAACCAAGTTAACTCCAATTATTTTTTCTGTTTTCTCAGAACTTTTGAACAACCCTATTGATGAGAAAATGTGGTAGCTTTGGCTTTTTGATATTAAATTTATTTTATACATTTTAAAAAATATATTACAGAGTGTCCAACCACCCCGATTTCAGCGGGGTAGCCCCGATTTTGCTTGAGAACCCCGCATCCCCGAGTGGGGGAGAAAAACCCAATTTTGACGATTTCCCAAACAAAACTCCTGGATTTTAAGAATTTGACATTCAAAATCCTCAGTTAATAGGTGAGTCGGTGCGTAATTATGAAAAACTACTGCATAATAACTTTTTTTTAAAAAACTGAAACAGAGAATTAAATTATGATTAATTTTCAGACTATTTTCACATCACAAGTTGACTGAGAAATGGCGTTTTCCGGGCCTCCAGATTCCAAAATTTTTCCAGGGGAAGCCCCCCTATAGGCTCTTGGCTTTGGCGCTTGCCATAACCATAGTTACCCCACTTTAGGGAAAGCTGGAGGTTGGACACTGATATTATACAGAGTGCAATTAAATAAAATAATAGTTATAAACACTTAAAAGAGGAAATAAACAAGGGATTGTCTATTTTCTGTGAATGCAAATGATGTGAGAACTGTAATCAGAAATACTTTGTCGTAGATTTAAAAATTGCAGACAGAAACTTCAAAAACTTGAATTAAAACTTCAACTTGCAATTGAAACATCTTTTGTACCCGTTATTTTAATATATGTAAAGAACGTTGTGTTGTGACTGCTTTCAGGGTTCAAAATAACTTTTTCTGAACTTGCTCAAATTTGCAGGCTGTTTTCAAAAACCAAGATATCTACTGGTTATTTTGTAGAGATTGGCAGAAAATATTGAACAAAAACAGTCTTTAATGGTCAGGATATTGCTGGCTGTAGCCTATAGCAGGCCCCTATTTTTAAACCTGTGCTGTATCTTTCCTTTGTTTCTGATCTGAGCATTTGGAAGCAAATGAATGACTTTGGAATCATGGAGACCCGCTGACTTGCCACCATCCTCAATATGCTAAACTAAATCTTGATGTTTTGCCTAAAACTTCACCACACTCTTGAAAACTACAACAAAGATCTTGTGAGTACAGTTTCCATGTCACTGACACTTCCATTGACTGTAACAGCAATATTTTTTGTAACAAGAGAAACTGTTCATAGATAATCATTTTTATTCTAATATTTATAGGATTCGCGAGTGAGTGGAGTTAGTGAAGAAACTGCAGACAAGACCTACAGCTTAGTTTCAAGTTCTGCTGATGAAGATTTCAATCCAGACTTCTTCTCCGATGCTCTCAGGTAAGCCTGGATCCATGGGCACATTAATTTTGTGTGTGTGTGTGTTTGTGAAATTTTAGAGTTTTTTTCAGCAATATCATTAAAATCATTTGCAAATAAATGTAGGTTTTGGTCTGGAGGTCTATAAATAATTCCAACAATGATATTTCTTTCATTTGGTATATAATTATTTCTATAAACAACAATTCAGCGACATTGGTACTTATACACACTATCTACTATAATAGTTAATACCTAATAATATAATTTAATTTGTATATATGTATATGGAAAGAGAAATATATGCCAATAGTTCACAAAATATTGTTGTACAGGGAGCTTGGCTTCTTATAAGCCGTTGGCTTCTTAACAAGCTTGCTTTCCTTATTGAAAATTGTATTTTAGAATAATTTATGCATTGTCTTGTAAATATTGACTAAACAAAATTGAACTTGAAAATTGAACTTCAAATCAATGTGAAAGATTTGGGGGGGGAGGTCATGATTTTGCCAACCCTGACTTTGGGAAAGTAATAATTATCATGTTTTTGAGCAGCAAGGATTACAATCATATTTCTGGTCCTTTAGTTTTACATACCGAGCCCCCCTCCCCCCCCAAATCCCTCAAAAGTCAAATGGTCTGCCCCTTATTTCTAAGTTTCATTCAACAACAACTTTGTTTTTGTACCCTGAGTTTCCAGGTCATTGGAAGTGTCTTTAGAATAAGAAATTACTTCATCCAGATGAAAAACATGCTATCAAGGTGAAGCTGTAAAGAAACCAAAGCTGTTCCCTGTGTCTGTCAATTCTGTCTTGCTATATCAGGGACAATTTCCATTTCCATTTGGCCACATAAGAATAAAACTTGTTTTTCGAATGTATCACAATTGCTAGTGACAGTGGAACACGATAAATAAACAAAACAATTGCTTTAGCTTTCATTTGTCCCAGATTTTTACTATTTCAAGCAGGACGATAACCACCTTTGAAGTTTTGGCGAGCCAGCCAAAAAATAGGTACCCTACGGGTACATGTGTCTACTGCGGACACATTAATATTATTCTATTAACTGAAATGATATATTTATAACTTTCTGATATTTCTGACCATTCAATACACAAACAGTGCCGAGAGTAAGGGGGTAACCAGTAAGGTTTGGCCACTGAGCACTATTAAGCATATAAATAGGTTTAAACATGATAAGTTAAAGTGCTCTAATAAATATCCCAAATAATACCTTCTGAGCGTTAGCCCTAGAAAGGAAATGGGCCCACACGCAGAAAGAGAAAAAATCTCTGACCCCGGTGGGGTTCGAACCCACAACCTCCTCCTTTCAGTGCCAGTGGCTGCCAAGCATTCGAGATCTGCAATCATGTTAAGTTATAAATATATAAAACAGATGCTCCGTTCAATTCCAAGTCTGAGTTCAGCTCTCGAGTTTGTTTGTGATCATCAACAAACTTGCCAATGGCTTTGTGTTCGTTGCCCAGTCGTTGTTATCGCGAACAACATTGCAAACATTTTCACAACAGCATGCTAGCAGTCAGTGGCTGCCAATCGTGAATCGATTAAGCTGAATCGTGACCATATTGTAAACAAACAGATGCTCCACTATCCATGTCCAATCACTTCAAAAAATGTCAGTTCGATTGTGAACAACATTGCAAACGTTTTCACAACAGCATGCTGGCAGTCAGTGGCTGCCAATCGTGAATCGATCAAGCTGAATCGCGACCATATTGTATTAAAACAAACAGATGCTCCACTATCCATGTCCAATCACTTCAAAAAATGTCAGTTCACATTTGCGAATTTCATCAAGTGCTCTACATGTACTTGCAACATTTGCAAACGTTTCAACAACAACAATGTACAGCTTTGCCATGCACTCACTTGGTAGGCCGAGGTGACAATAAATGTCAGTCTTGATTGGCCCCGACTCAAAAACGATTACTGCCATGCACAGATAATGGAAGTACAATGAAGTAACGATTTGTGGACACTTCTTTACAGTATATAGCAATGTGTCTAGCTGTGCAAGCGCAGTAGACACAAAAATTAAGGAGCTGCAAAAAGTAGGTTGCAATAGCACAAGATAGTATGATAATGGGGTTTCAACAGTATTAATCAAAATTTAAGACTAAACAATAAACAAGTTGTCTGGGAGTGCAACCCAGATCATATTTGCTACATGTATTGTCTATGGACTTCAGTCGTGCATACCAAAAACTTCTTCAAATAATTTGCTTAGACAAAACAAACAGACATCTCTGCTAAACAAATATATTTTTGTATTTGCAAGCTGTTCCAAAGCTCCAAAGCAGCCACCTTATTTCCTTTGTAGCGTGGCCCCCCATTTCCAAGGAAACCTACTACTGTACATAGGAAACTAGCAATCATGAATCGTGAGTGAAGTGCTGTCGACTATCGAGTATAGTCAATTGAAAAGATCCAGACATGAAATTTTGAAAATACATCAGTTATAACTTACTGTGTTTTTTTTACCTGGGCCAATATTTTCAAAAACAACCGGAGAATGGAAAAGAAAAAGGAGAAAAATAAAAACAGAAAAGAAGAAAAAAATTCAATGTTACATTCAGACTGGAACCAGGACCCTCAGATTTCAAGTCTCCTAAATCGTACCATTAGGCCACAGAAATTAGATACTCTTACAAGAAAGAATTTACAACTACGGCATATAGACCAAGTTGTGCAACACTAGTCACCAATCCTTCTGGCCGGGGATCCGGACATTCTTGAACAGTCAATAAGGTGGCTGCTTTGGAGGCTACTTAATCCTATTTTTGGTTTTCCTTGGCTTAACCCTTTTGTTTATCAGTATGTAAATTCTCCACATATTATCCACACAAAATAATTTGTTTGGTAATGAGAATAAAGAAAAAGATAAAAAAACAAAATTCTCCCAACCAGTTTACAAGAAAAGTATAAAGACAGTTTAGGAGAATTCAGCAACATGTCATATGGCATGTTTCGAGCAGAGAGGGTTAAGAGTCAAAAACTGAGTACATTTCAGAGTTTCCTGTTTTTTTAGTATTTATAAAATAAGCCATATATAATGTGCACTCTGATTGGCAAATTATATAGGGATGGCATAAAGAGTGTTAAAATCAGACACTAAAGAGTTAAGACACTTATTTTAGTTCCTATCTTATGAAAGCCTTAAAATAAATGCTTGCAATTATGTCACTAAACAACGATATAAACACTCCATCTCAAGAAGCAATATAGAAACACTCAGAGAATTTGCTTCCAATCTGGAGAACCAAAATCTTCACCTTCAAATGTGTTCCCCTTCCATGTTTCTCTCGTACTCTACAACTTCTCGAGAGTTTTATAATAATTATATCACAGGCTACAGCATTTAGACAATCACAGCCATTTATTTAATTACAAGGCTTGAATACATTTTTTACTTTCTGCTATGTCCTATTTTCATATAGCTACCCAGTCGAACACTTTTGCCAGTGTTGGTGATTCAACAAAAGCGTGTCCAGCAAGCAAAGTTGAAATTCAGACAAAAATTATTTGAGATGCACATTTTTTGAATTCAAAACCAGTGGTTTCCACTTGAACTTGTCAACAAGTTCCGTTTTAAAAAAGGGCAACTTAGCCAACTGCCAGGATATTTCTGATAACCTCTACACACTTGACTAGCTAACTAAAGAAGTTGAGACAAAAAAAACAACAAACACCGAGTCTGAAAAATCTGGGAAAACATAAGGTTGTTTTTGGAAGTAACTGACAATGTTGTCAATTTCGTGCGAGAAATTGACAACCGAAAAAATTGCACGAATATATGCAAATTTCTATCGTTGTTTACTTCTTAATGCAATCAGCACCTCTTGCAAAGCAGCAGTTATCTTATTTAGATAACACTAAATATTGCAAGTTAGCGAAGTTTCGAATATATGACATAACGGCAGAAACTGACAAATTCTAGAGCTGAGACCGAGATTTTCAAAGGCGTCCCGTGCCGAAGGCAGTATTTGGTCTGCCGACCCGATACAAGACTACAAATTTACATACAATGACGGAAACCGGTTCGAAAAAACGTATTTACAGCAGTCATCTAGTTAAATAACTACTTCCGTCAAAACTTCGGCTGGATTTTGTAAAGAGGATTATAAAGCTGAAAAATAACCAGCAAATACATTGCACTGCCAAACCAGCAGATCTGCTATTAAGGTTATGTGTGATCAATGCAACAAACAAGGAGGAGACAGAAAAGTTGCGAGTGTATAACAGTATATTGAACATGGATTTCCGATATCCTCGAGTTTTAAGAGCCACAACAAATATTCATTATTAATTATCTAATTGAGAGAATTTGCAGCAAGTTTACAACCGGAAATTGTAGGATGCTTGTAATAGACTTAAATCGGCTCCATTGTGCTCAATGTGCGCGTAGGTCACTCGGTTAATGTCGAACACAGATTTTTGTGTAAACATGTGTTTTAATTCTTAAGAAATATGCAACAAAAAAATATATTTGTGAGAAACTACTACAACTGAGTAGGCTATGTCTTCTCTTGACTATGCGTATCAGCACAGGAGGTCGCTGCGGCGGAAATCGAATAAAATCATCGTTTCACACCAGTGAAATATAGACTTGTTTCACGCAGCGTTTTGGGACAAACATGCTCGATATTTTCTAAAGTTGAATCCATACAACTACTTCGCTAAATTCAAAAATGCACGATGTCGTGTTACATTTAAAACAGGTGATCGAAGAATCTTACAAACGTCTACAATAATTGAATTCCCTTGGCGACTTTGCAAAACATGCTATCGATATTTGAGGCTCTCGTGCAAGGTGTGAATTTCCAAGCTGAATTTCCACTTCGAATCTTCAGTAATCTTTAGAACTATAAAATCCCATTAGATTAAAGTGAGAACAGGCCGGGTATTGATAGAACGAGCATATAAGTGATACACTCCAACAGGTAACGATCAACTAGAGACAGCTGATTTGGTCTAGAGAAAATCTACACAAATCACTCCACATAAACAAAATAAATTACTAAACATACTCACTTGTGTTTTTACTTACCAAGCGAAATCGACCATCAGGAAGGACTGCTTTCACGAAGAAGCTCTGCCCTTCTCCTTCGTCCATCCGGAGTATATTTAATACTCCTAGTATCGACTGATCCGTCATAGATTGTGTTCTGTTCAACAACGACGGAAGGGTACCAAATGATAGCTTACGCTGGCGAGTTTTCGAGCTCGCTCCACTTGCCGCCATATTGCAGACAAAGTTTGCTTCAAATGGCACTACAGTGGGAAAAGGGGGAGGGAAAAAAGATGTTTTAGCTTCATTACAAATAAATCATGTAGTCTTGGGAGTTACAATGGAAATAAGCAAACATTTTCAGCTATACAAGCTTAATTCCAAAGCATAGTAGTCCCCCCAATTTTGTATTTTGACTTGCTGTGTTAGCCGGGATTAGATTAGCCCTGGGCACGCCAAATATGGACCACAGCGAAAAGAATCCGGAACCGTGATTGGCTGATTGTTCATTTAACTTGTCCCAAATATGGGTTGTGTTGTAATTAGGTACAGAAAGTGTCAATTAGCAACATTATCCTATCAAAAGTGCTACTAACATTACACAAATATCTCAAAAATGCTCTAAAAGAAAACTGCGAATCCTTTCCAGGGATGAAAAGATGCTGTTCCATTGTCAAGCCTATTAGCAACTCAAAAAGACGTTAATCACGATATAGCAACCCACTGTAACCAATCGTTCAGTGAAGGAGCAAAATAATGTGGCAGATCGTGTCCATAATTTTCAAAATGTTTCTAATTTTGTTGTTTTACAATGTTGTTACGGTAAGATTAAAAACACTTAGTATAAATATTGTTCAAGTAGAAACAAATGCACTACTTTTTGTATCACTTCAACACACTACGTCTAGCACCTGTCTACACACATAGATGTACGAAGCACTGTCTTTATCAAAATCTGTATTTCTATGTATTAACTTTAGTCACTATTATATTAATACTGGTAGATAAGCAACAGAAATATTTTAAATTTGCAATTAGGTTGTACACGCTTAGTTTTTTTATGAAAAGCAATAGAATATTCTAAATTTGCAATTAGGTTATATATACACACCAGAGAATTTAAGCTTAAATTTATATTTATTTTTTGGGCATTGTTCTTAAGTTGTTCTTCTTTTTATACATCAAATAGCTGTTCTAAGGTTGGACCTTATGGTTTGAGCCTCCTATAGTTTGTTCCTATGAAGAAAATAACGTGTAACGGTCCGGGAACGGTGTATGATAAGAGGTAAAATAGATAAAAAGTGCACTGTACAGGTGAGGTTCCCGGGAAATAAAAATACGATTTTATTTGTTATCGTTTACACTTTAGCCCTGTTTACACGGCACAAACTAACCCGGGTTGTGTTTACACGACACTTTTCTAAATTAACCCGGGTCGAACCCGGGTTAGCAGTGTTTACACGACAAACTAACCAGGGTTGAACCCGGGTTAGCAGTGTTTACACGACAGAAACTAAATTGGGTTAGTTTTAACCCGGGTCGAACCCGGGTTAGTTTGTACCGTGTAAACAGGGCTTTTATCTCTTTTAAAGTTATCACCCTATTGTTTCATACACGGCGAACATAATAAATACGATTGCCTAGAGAAAAAGTGTGACTGGTCATTTTTAATGCTTTAAATATACTTTCCCTCAGAACCGACAGAAGTCACAAGAAGTGTATCGAGTGAAACGTTTTGACTTGCACTGTGTGTTTTCTCTGTAAATATCATTGTTTTTCAAATCATATTCGGCGGCCGTGTTTTCCAGAGAAATAAGACGTGACTTACGTTGGACGTAAACTGACCAATTTATACGAGCAGTTTAACCTCCATGGTAAGAACCGTCTTAGAAAACCCTAGTCCAGCATTAGTCACGACTAAGACACTCGGTGCAACACCACGAAACATTGCACGCAACTGTTGCACTTAGTCGGTGTCACCCCATCAATTGCTGCGTGCAATGCTGCAGAAGTAGAACGGATTCTACCTCTGCAATATTGCGCGCAACAATTTCAGAAAGCTGACACACGGTACAATTTCAACACTGCACGCAATATTGCGTGTACCGCGTTCGGGGCCTTAAGAAACGAACACGCATTTTTGTGCCATTTATACAAGCAGTTCGTGTCTAACGTAAGTCGCGTCTTAGCTTAGTCGCGTCTCAGCTTAGTTGCGTCTTAGCTTAGTCGCGTCTCAGCTTAGTTGCGTCTTAGCTTAGTCGTGACTAATGAACTGTTCTTGTCTGGGATGCGTCCTATCTTGGACGAGAAATAATAATAATAATAATAACAATAATAATAATTTATTTATATAGCGCTTATTCATTAATTGTGTATAAATGCAGTTCGCGTCTAACGTAAGTCGCATCTTAGCCGTTAGTCTCGGCTAATGTTGGACTAAGGTTTTGAGCCGTTCTTGTCTGGGATGCGTCCTATCTTGGACGTGAAATGTGTATAAATGCAGTTCGTGTATAACGTAAGTCGCGTTTTACTTTAGTAGCAACTAATGCTGGACTAGGGTTTTGAGCTGTTCTTGTCTGGGATGCGTCCTATCTTGGACGTGAAATTTGTTTAAATGGGCCAGTTCACGTATAACGAAAGTCACGTCTTAGTTTAGTCGTGACTAATGGTGGACTAGGGTTTTGAGCTGTTCTTGTCTTGGATGCGTCGTATCTTGGACGTGAAATTGGTATAAATGGGCCAGTTCGCGTCTAACGAAAGTCACGTCTTAGTTTAGCCGTGACTAATGGTGGACTAGGGTTTTGAGCTGTTCTTGTCTTGGATGCGTCGTATCTTGGACGTGAAATTGGTATAAATGGGCCAGTTCGCGTCTAACGAAAGTCACGTCTTAGTTTAGCCGTGACTAATGCTGGACTAGAGTTTTGAGTTGTCCTTATATCTAAGACGCGTCGTACCTTGGACATGAAACCACTCGTTTAAATGAGTAAGTTCGTGTCTTAAATTAGTCGCGTCATACTTCCCCTCGTATAAATGGCCCTAATGTCTGCAACTACGTGCAACGAATGTGTATGAAGTTCGGTAACGATTTGGAATTTTTTATTGTTGTTTGGAACTTTGAGTTTGATTAGTCTGAATATTTCGAAACGATTGAAAGCAAAATTAGAGATACACATTAGCTCACCCGTCCTTTTTTAGTTTCTTGTATATGTTTCCCGCTTTTCTTATCAACTAAACCGAGCCCTACAAACTAGTTTATACGATGAATGGTACACAGGTACAACGCTGGTTTTGAAAAGTTGGCATTTTAAGCAATTTGCGGTGCGGTGCGGCTGTGTTCACATTTTCTTGGTGTTTCACAGCGTCGTTAAAACACCACCACCTATTTCCGAAAGAACTATAAAAGTTCTAATCTTTTAAATCTCCGCCGAATTGGCAAAGCAATGGAAGGGTACCTCATCAATTTATTCTCATAAAACGAGCCAGTCTCCAGTCGCTAAATGAGTTCCATCGAAACATCCGGAGGTCACAAGAGTCGCAATTATTGCAAGCATGTATCATCAGGAATTCCATCATTATTTCATCATGATCATCGTCCGAATAGAAAGTTATTTATAGCAAAACATGTCTGGCGAGTCCACAAGGAGTGCGATGATAGGAAAGCCCAAACTAACAAGGTCTGGATGTGTTCCGAGTTTTAGTGGCACGCTCCTGTCAAACACAAAGTTTCTCAATTCGGAACGCAAACTGACTACTTTTTGGTAGCTTTCGATACAGTACAAACTAGTACAAATTGATTTGTGTGTAAAATGAAAATAAATGTCTTGTAAATCTCACGAGTATTTTTTTCAAAGATAACAAAAACCATCTCGAGCCTCCATTGAAAGATAAGTGGCAATATGTGACCCGAATCGGGTAAGTAAGCGGCATGCAGGTCAAGCTGCAAAATATGCCAAAATTGAATAACACGCTGAAAGCAAGCATGTAAAGGAAAGAAACGTTTTAAAGTATTTTGCATATTTTGAAAATAAAACTTTTAAAGATCCATATTAAACTATTCTATAATTTGAACTTACTATATTTTGCAGTTTTCTTCGTAAAAATGTTGCGAGAAAGCAACTGACAAAATTTCCCACTTTAGTAACCACGCGTCAGCATCCATGCGGATAAAAATCCTAAGGGGGAGGGGGGTATTCAACCACTAGTGTTTTTCGGTAATTGGTGCCGCACAGGCTTTCAAAGCTTGACCCTGCTCATAACAAAAGAATGCGAATTTAAAATACTCTGTTTATGACTTAAAATTGTCTGGAGTAGATGTCTTTTACTTGGATCTAGTTGCCTTTAGTTTTTAACATTGCTTGGCAGTGACAAGTCAGGAAGAAATTGTACGTATACGGATGTATGCAAAAACCCTGTTCAAAAATCATAATCCGTCTATTTTCTTTATCACTAAAAGATGCAAAAAGTGTACCATTGAAGGCGACACGT